>SNQJ01S0058661.1:0-23469 GCA_010110895.2 Picea sitchensis
TGCAGAGGGGGGGTACCCCCTCTGCGGGGTCTGGGGGCAAGCGGGCCCCCAACGGGGGTTCGGGGGCGAAGCCCCGGAAGGAAAAATTGCCTTGTAAATGTATATTGTAATTTCATTGTAAATCTGGACCATTCATTATAAGGTTGTAGATCTAACGGTAGAGATTATGTTAGGTTTTTTTTCCCTAGAAGGCAACCCCCTTTTATGAGGGAAATGTATTGCCGCTATGGTTGATGGTGAATATTGTATTCTGAGAGAGGAGACTGTGAGAGAAAGAAGAGGAAGTTACAGCGGGTTTGTTGTACGTTGTATCCCTTCATTTGTTGGATAATAATAAAGGAAGGACCTGGCAATTTATTTGGTGGACGTATCCCACACTGGGTGAACCACGTAAATCTGTGTCTCTCTTGTATTGTGTATCTTCTGTGTTTTGTTTTCCATATTTGTTTTATTTTATTGCTTCGCGGTCCTATTTTTCTAACAGATTTGATGCTCATATATCTTCATTATTGATCTTTTCCTTCTTTAATGGTGCACTTTAATTTATGCTCATTTAATGCAATTCTTTATAATTCACTCAATGAAAAAATCTTGGATCACCCATATTGTATATTTAATAAAAATTAAGAACCACATTTGAAAAAAACATTGATGATCCATAAGATTTACGAGCATGCCTTATTGTTAAATATTAAGCGTTTCCTTGGCCTTCACTTGCTCCTCCATGAGATCTGTACTCATGTATTTACTAGGAAGTTCTTGTTTCTTCTTCTCCACAACCATGCACTTGATATATTTCTCATTCAGAAGGGGAAGATGGGAAACAAACTCTCTCTCTCTCTCTCTCCCTCTCTTGTTGGTTTCCTTTGTCCTACTCTCCAATTTCTTCGACCACACCCTCCTCCTCCTTGAACATGACTATCTTAGTGGCAGCAACCTCCCCGCTCTTGACTATCAACCTGTCCTCCTTCTCAACAAACTCGATCCTCTTCCACTCCTTTATCACTGTGGACTACATCTCCTCCTCCATGGGTTGTTCAAATTTCTCCAATTTACCGCCCTTGTCATCCTTATTTCCATAATTGTTGGCCCTCGACCAAGTTTTGGAAGAACCTTGGTCATGTTTGACCATTTTTGGGACTTCGATAGGCTGGTCGAAGACAGAGCATCCAGGCGAAGCACAGATCACGGGATCTCACTCATTTTGTGGACTTTTTGGGATTTTAGGGTTTATGTAGTGGGTATGGGATGTCGACCCATGGGTATTACCCATGTTTAGACCATTTTTGTAATGTATAAATAAGTAGCTAGGCGATGTAGGAAGTAGAACTAGTAGGCCGATGGCTTAGTGCTAATGTTAGTTATGTGCAAGAAGATGTGTTAAGGCTTGCAGAGCTAAGTGAAAGTGTTTTGTAAGTGCTTTGTGCACACATTGTGTAAAGGCTCTTTGTTGTACCTAACTCGAGGAAGGATGATTTGGCGAGGTGCACGTAGATCTCCTTTCCTATGCGGAGTTGGATTTTTGTCTTGGTGCATGTAATAAGATTGGAAGAGACTAATAAGAAGAGAAGAAGAGTTGGTGGACATAGCCCCACACTGGGGTGAACCACGTATATCCTGTGTTAATGTTCTTTGTGAAATGTATTCATGGTATTTATGTTTCCATTTTCTTAGTGTTGATTGATGAATGCATCTGATGTAGTAGATTAGTGCTTAATAATATGAATGAATGTTAGATATTCTCTGATGCTATGTGCTAAATGCTTAGATGTACTTAGATCTTGATTAATACTACGATGTTATGTAATTAGGGTTTTAACCTACGATGTGAATAAGGGTTAAAATACTAATGAATGTTAGTTGCTAAGTAATGTGTTAAGTATTGTGATCTCAGATTTGTGTCCCAGCTAGGTTGTAGACACTTGAGTCATGCAACCCCCCCTGCCTCTACCTCAGGTGAGAATTCATCTATTTCGCAGGTGTTTCCGAAAGGGTCGATAGTTAGGGTTTTGTTCATACGTTGCTCAAGCGTTGAACCATGTGTCTGCCCCTATGCCAACAATAATAATTGGCATCAATTCACTTGAAAATATCATACCTAGAGATCATCTTCTTCACCTCGGGGGGGGGATTATTGAATAGCTCTTTGATGGTGGGGAGGAATTTTCTAGCCCCACTTATATATTTGGTTTTTGGAAGATGGCATGTTACAATTTTCCAACGATCAATTGTACCATTGGGGTTGTGAAATTCCTCCCCAATGTCAAAGAGTTATTCGATAACCCCCCCCGAGGTGAAGAAGATGAGGTGTAGGTATGATATTTTCAAGATAATTTACGCTAGTTATTATGACTACAGGGATGAAGAGGAAAATGCATTGGATAAAGTGAATTTTGAGTTACATAGAACATGATGGAAATGGGTCATGAACCCACCAAAAATTGAGAATTTTTCTGAGTACAAAAAAAGATAGAAGGAAAAAAGTATTAGCTTATATATAGGTCAACAACCATGTTCCATCTACTAACCTCAATGACGGAAAAGGTTGACACCTCAACAAATGGATGAATGAGAAAAGGGACTATGTTTCAATTGTGATAACAAGTATAGTAAGGGACATAAATGCAGTGATAAGAAATTATTATACATAGAATGTGAAGAGGAAGAAGATCAAGAATTTGAACCATCAGAATATCTAGATCTAGAAGATACTACTCCAACGATATATTTTGATGCATTGGCCGACATCAATACTCTATTGACGTCAAAAGACTAAGGAGTCTCCAACATCAACATTTTCAACATCCCGTAGGGCTAAGCGAGAAGAAGCGGGAATATCACCCTAGGCTTAAATCCCTAGACAAAAATGCACATTGAACTCTATGCCAATTTTCTCCTAACCTACAACTCAAGCATATATCCCTTTGCCTTGTAATTTTTCTTTTAACAATATTTATTTTTTATTTGATTTATGATATTTTATGCTATTTACAATTTAATTACTCTATACATTTGAAGTAACAAAACTAAATTTAATAAAAAAAATGAAAAATAAAAAAATAGAAAGGAATTTTTTTTTATTTATTTTTTTATAAAAAAAAACTAAAGCAAGAATAACTAAAAGCTAGAAAAAATAAATAAAACAAATAATTAAATTAAAAAAGAAGTTTATTAAATAAAATGTTTGTTTGAAGGCTTAACTATAAAATATTTTTTTTTTCTTTTTAGAAGCATGTGATAAGTAACAAGGAAAAAAAACAAATATAAGCTAAAGCAAAAAGGTTTATTAACAAACTAGTGATTAAGGTTTATATACATATAACATTATTTATTTTCCCCTTTTTAGTTAGAATAAAAAATTAACAAGAAAATAATAAAAAATAAACAAAAGTTTATGTACATTAATTAGCTAGAAAATAATGTTTTATAAACATGAGTGTCTACAATGAATATGTTTAATTTGTCTTTTGAATATTTTATTTAATTTTTTTTTATTCTGAAATCATAGTGTTAAATAAATAAAAATGAGGAAAATGTAGGATTTTAAAGAAAAATCAGAAGAGAGTGTTGAGCGAGAAATAAATGATTTTCATTAAACGACTTCTCATACAAATTCATAATCTTCAAAATCTACAAGTCTCTACGTATACTAGGGCCAGGTATATGGTCTTTATCCCCCCGAGACACAATGAACAATAGAAATACCAAACATGAAGAAAAAAAAGAAAGTTGAGCCAAGAAGGAATTGAGCCATGGTGGTGAATCGCAAGGAGAGAACCTGCATAGTAAAAATGATTAGCATTGAATCAAATTGAGTCTTATTACAACAAACTAAACAAGTAAATATTTACCTTATGAAGGCCAACAAACTCATCCTCGTTTATCCTCTTCGTTGCTTCGCAAAACCCTCTGTTGCCAATGATTTCGTCAATCACTGTTGAAGATGTAAGAAAAGAATGAAATTGACAGTCCTCACAACACTCCTAGCATACTACTCTAAAATTTATGCCAAAAGTTCTCTCAGAAATTTATTTCTCTAGTAATCTCTCCTTCAGAAAAATTATGTCCTCTTAAGACTTCTCTAGAATTATTCCCCCCCAAAAGGTTGTGCCCTGCTTTCTTTTATTTCCCTGGGTAGACTATTCCTTTCGTTGGTAGTTTCATAGCCTAACTTTAAACTTTTCATAACACATTACTTAACAAACTATTTTTTTTTATTAGTCCCGTGACATTTGTTTTTCCTCAATAGTGTTATAGTTATTTTCCGTAGGATGTTTTACATATAGCCAGATGAGGATATAGTTAACTCTAATACTGATAATCACAATTAATCCTGAGGTTATATAAAAAAAAATGGTGAAGATAAAGATGGATGGCACAATGCAGAAGATGATGCAAACGAGGGAGTCATAAACCCAGAATCTAGGGAGCCCAATTTTCCTATCTTACTTGTCAATGTCGCAGGGAAATAGGTTGGCAGTCAATGGAATTTTGTTGGAGGAGGCAACCCTTGATGATTCGACAACATCAGTTGGATCACATGGCATTGCAACTAAAGTACCCGCAGGAGTGACGGGTGAAGGTAATGTACGACCAACACTTGATACCTTTGATGGGAGAGCTTATGTTTCTTTAGATTTGTCTGTAGTTCACTCAACAAATGAAGTTTGGCACTTAGCTTGTTTTTTCAGTTGTGTGCTATTAGCTTCGATTTAAGAGTTGATTTCACTTCTCTGTTGCAGTCTCTCTACCCCCTCCGAACTTGTGCCAATGGAGTCATTATACTTTGCATCAAGGTACAAGACTGTTTCTCTATACTTGGCAGCGGACTCGAAATCCTCATACTCAAGGCTTGTTTAGCACCTCCTATGCGATTGCTCCTCTGATTTTTTCATAAAGATTCTAAATTCCCTGTTACCTCATTGGTAGCATCCCATCTTTCAAGTGCCTGCTGAGCAGGTATAACAATTTGCCAAAATGTGTGAACAATGCCAAATGAAAGCACACTAAACAATACGAAATAAAGGAGCAAGTCATTCTTTACTACCCACTCTCTTGAAACGAATTCTCAGGAAATTTACATTTTTGGCAATGATAGGCCCTATATATCAACATATATTTGAAGAAATCCTATATCTCATTGGAAAAAATGTACAATCAACATCAGTTATTCCATTCAACAAACTTGTGAATAGATTTTGAAATATTTAGCCAGACAACTTCAGGTATCTTGTAATTGGAAGTCTTAACCAATGCATTTAAAACATCGATAAAAATATTTTTCACCTCGAGCCTAGATACAATACCAACTAGCAAAGGTATCCATACTTCAGGTGCAACATTCATAGCTCTGACAAAATCACGCAGCCCATAAATAAATCTAATGAGAAAAATGTGAATCTATTCATTTTCCACTTCACCATCTTCTTTTGTTGCAGATTATCTCTTGGAGCTTTCTGAACTCGTGCTTTCCCTATAATGATTATCTTTAAAATGAGAACCATTTTTTCATCTTCTTGATGAAAATTTAGGCTTTGCCCATCCCTCAAACGTACCAGATTGATTCAGGGATGCATGTCTCATCTCATCCCAATCATCATGAACCCATTGTTCTTGTGGCCCATTTTCATTGTTAAATTTTTTTCTCTCTTTAGAGAATCGTCTACTTTTATTGGTTTCATCTCTCTCCAGATAAAGATATCCAACAATATCTTGCTGCAGAAAACATCTAGTGCTTTAACAATATCTTGAACTAATTGAATTCAGACTCTTTCAACTCTCCCTGAGAAAATCAAATCAAATAAATCTAATGTTGATGCAACACCAACTCGCATATCAAAAGATAAAGTCGATTATTTTACTGCAACAGGGTCCACATTATTTTGTGGCCTATTTCCTTGAGCATCTTTATCTGTGAATGAAGTATGCTCTGCAATCACGATTACAAGGCATTCAAGACGATGCCGCCGTATTGATCCATTGTCACGGATAAGAAGCTCCCTCAATATTTTTCTCATATCATGATCTTGATCAACAAGTAATCTTCCTATAATAAAAGGATATGCACTTGCGACCACTTTAAATTCGGGATCCAATGTCTTTGTTGTTCCTTCGAGAGATCCTGAGCTCTTATGACTAATGCATAGTCAGGAGGCAAAGAAAAGTTGTACTCAAACATGACATAAGATAACTGGTTCATAATACGCTCGAAATCCAAGTTTGATTTTTTTTTTTATTGATCGTGAAATGATTCTTGCAAAGCATCAACAGTAGTCTTTATCTTTGTTCCCTCAGGAAGAAAACCAAGTCAAAGAAAATTGTTTTCCAAACCCCAAGTGTCATAATTAACAAAGTGTACAAGATTATGAAACATAGTTCGATATCCATGACAGTTTCAACAAGAACTATGCACTAACAATTTGTAATGAATTTGCTTCCATGTGAATGATCATGTAGCGTTTTTTGAATGTGTTATCACATAATATTGTCAGAGTCTTGTGGGCTTACAGTCTCTACCTAAGTCTGTAATTTTGCCTATCTCTCCTCCTTTGTAGACCTGATCGTAGGTTTTCCTTTCGGCTTATAGTTTTTTCTTCTGTTTGCCTGCCTGAATTGTGTCGGCCCTAAGAATTTATGTTTTCTCTAAGGTCAATCAATTCTCTCTCTTTACCTCTATGACTGGTCCTTTTTCTTTCTCGAGCCCTCAGCCAGTCATCCAAGCAGTTGGTGTTTATAGAGATCGAAACCATAAGCACAAGCGTAGCACTTAGAGCGGTCTGATATGGTCCAGATTCAAGCGAGCGAGTAAGTTCGGTTTGGCGGGAAAATTCAAAATTCAAAGATCAACGACGAATAATAATCACGGGAATAAGGAGTTCGAAACAGGGTTGAATTTATTTGTGAAATATATGAACCCCTGTTAGCACCAGAAGTTGTCCTCAGATTGCGATGAGGGAAAGCATGATACCCATCATAGTTTAATGTCATAGGTTGTTTTAAAGAGGGTCGAATGGGTTCAGAATCATAACTTGAATGATGTTCAACACATAACTAGATAGGAAATGTACATGGAAGTGAGGGCCACAACTAAATTCAGTCATGAAATTGAGTTAAAGCGAGAGAAGAGGGAAGACTAATGAGAAAGGTCAATGAGACTGCTCTGGGCATCACGCCTTCTAGTAGCTCAGAGAAGAAAAACCGAGCTCAAAAGCACTCTTGAGCCCAAGCTCAAACACTGAAATATGTCTACTGAGGACATAGTTACATCTGCAATATGGTCAAACCTCCATCATCCTGCAACTGCAACAGCTAGACTGGATCCTCCAATTCCGAGCCATTCAGTGTAAGAGGGAATAAGATAACATAGAAAACTGATTAAAACTTGGTGAAAACATTGCAGTGATCAAACCTCCATCATCCTACAACGTCACAACCCTCGACTGGATCTTCCAATTCCAAGTGTCTTAACAAAATGTTTACAAAGAGATGGAAAGAAACCGACTTCTATTAATATGACAGTCTCAAATCAATTACATAACTAGAGAACAACTCTGGCATCACAAGCATTACAAAATTCGGATCTTTTCTCTACCATTGACCATTACAAAATATCAAAATGGAGTATAAATACTCATATCAATTCGCCCCTCGACAACAGGAAAGTCGTTGAGCCATTAAATATCAAGCTAGCATGTGCGGGCTCTTCTCATTTGACGAGGACATCAGATCAACATGGCTCTTGCAGGAGGACCTACACACAGGGGTACCATGGGCTGATTACTCTAGACCCCCACTCCTTTCATTTAAGGATTGAGTTGAGGTTTGAATAACCTGCTCGAAATTCATTAACGGAATCCATTCATGGTGGGTGGTCGAGGCTTCATGTACAGGGGACGACCATGCGCCAGCTCTTCCAAGGCTCGGAGGCTAGCCTCCTTTCTTTTGGCTCTATCCTCAATGTAACTCAGGCCCATGACCCCATGCCTATCCTCAAGGGAACTTCGACATTTCTCCTTTCGGGGACTCCCATATGCTATGTCTAGGATCCCCGATGTTTGACATTGTGAAATTGCCCTGCTCAAACCAACGGTGCGATTTTCCTTCTGAATCGACGGCCATAATCCTTACCCAAAGGCCCCCAAGTCGTTGACACCTTTTCCACATGAGCCAGTGCTAGGAAACTGAGCCCAACACCGAAGGCGCTTTCACATTTCATGTTTCGGCGATTCCTAATGCACTGGGGAGGAGTGATCCCTTGCCCTTAAAAATCTCGGTAGCCTAAAGGGCGACTGGACTCAATCATGCACCACGCATCCCTTAGTTGGACGACTCTAATCGCTTCATCATTTTCACTTAGACTCTCCCGAAGGGTCCCCTCTACAACTCATATTTGTGCCATGTGTCCCTACTGGATCGAATGGCTGAGATCGCTCATTGATCCAACAGTCCAGATCCTTTCGGGACTATGTGCACCAGGGATACATGATGTATCTGTCCCCTTCTTTCCTGATGACCAATCTGTGAAAGTGCAGATGTGTGCCACGCTTCCTTCAGATGGATGACTAAGATGAATTTGACGGCAAAAGGGTGCTACCTCCACTCCTGGGCCCACTTGATGTGACCTGGCACTAGGACCGTGGGCCCAACTCCAAAGACTCTTAGCATTTCTCATTTCAGGGTTTGAAACCCAAGGGAGAACCATGTCCTCCCAACTCGCGATCCCTGAAATGTCAACTCCCAGGATCGTGCAATCAGATACCATCTGTCCCCACTGGATCAGATGGCTCAGATTCAATCGTGACTTTGACTAGCTGGGGAAAGCCCTAACTTTAAACACTAGGCAACACTATGACCCCCCCACTTCTCGATAGCCGTCGATCTGCCTTGTTGATGGATCCTCGCCGTTGAAAATTTCTCTTTGCCCGCTCGCTTGATTTTAAGCCCGAAATGGAATTTTCTGCGTGCTGCGCTCAGGCGCTTCTTATGCAGACCGCGGACCTGGGTACCCTTTTTCCTGTGACAAGAATTGGCACTAACATAATGCTCCATGGGGGATATAGTCATCCTTGTGATTCTTTAAGATCTCCTTTGCAGTTCTAGTCACCTTCTGTTGGGCTATGGAGTTGAGCTCAAAACACCCTGCTAAAAATACAGGCCAAAAAGTACAGTCCTAAACTAGTCTACTTTGTACATGGGGCTAGGTGAAAACAAAATTTTCACCATAGCCAATCAATAACTTTCTGAATGGAAGCTGCTCCATTTAATCGATGATCACCAACATATGATGTAACTATGACAACAAAACGGTTACATCCTTCATCTTCCATCCTAAGGCTAAGGTTAGGATGAAGCTAGGCAGCTGCAAATCATGAAGGAAATACAACTCCATGTATTCCTTCACAAGCTCATAGGATGAGTGGCAGATTCTGGAAGATTTGTAATAGGCATCTTTCTTTGCTACACATCTCCTCACACAGGGCCAAATATATCTAGTAGGCACATGTGGATGAGAAGCAGATGCATGCTAACTGTTCTCAAGTGATAGCTACTCTCTAACCGACTCTGAACATGAGATAAACTTCTCCTCTTGTTTCTCCTCTGGTTCTTCTTCTTGGCTCTCCCAAGGGTAAGATTCATAATCATCATAAACAAGACCCGTGGGAAAGTTTTTCCCTTCATCATGCTGCTCACTGATGACTGTAGGCCAAGGAAGGTTGGTTTCCTCCTGATAATCTTTGTCAATGAACAGAGGATAAATCTCTACTGTATGTTCTTGGAACTCATGTATATCTAGCTCAGAATCTGATTCATAGTTGTCATACACAGGCTGGTTTCTCCCTGAGCTATCAAAATCTACTGTAGGGATTTGCTTCACTTCATCCAAGTACTCATGAAAGATGGGTGAGTGCGGGACACCCACCTCTTGAGAAACAGGGGTGACCTCTTGATCCTTCATTTCAATCCCAAGTGAAAACACATAGTGGGGAATATTATGAAGGAAAAGAGAGGAATCCTCTTCCAGAATAGATTCTTCCTTTAAATACAAGACAACAGGCTCATCAGGGGAAGAAACTAATGCCTCTGCAACTATGAAATCTTCAATATTACCATCATCGGTAGGGATGCCAAGAGCATCTTCTTCGAGAACTGGAAAATCCTCTGTGCTTTCCTCAAGAAGGAAATAGTCACGATATGCCTTTAATTCCTCTATCTCTATAGAAAGAGATTTTTCTAGCTCCATCAACTCACTTAGAGATTCCTCACCCTCCTCATGGTCCTCATCCCCACAACGTTCATTCAATACAGCCATATATTGATCATGGACTTCACATTCCTCACAGATTAACTCGAAGAAATAATACCTTTGACAGTGTCTGTTGAAGGCTGCATGAAATTCTCCTAGGGAAGAAATGCTAGAAGGGGGTAATGAATCATACCACTCACGAGCATCCCCTACTAACGAGAACATGAACATCTTCATTAATACATCCTCATGAACATCTTCGAGCTCAAAAGAACTCTTGAGCCCAAGCTCAAACACTCAAATATGTCCACTGAGGGCATAGTTACAACTGCAATATGATCAAACCTCCATCATCCTGCAACTGCAACAGCTTGACTGGATCCTCCAATTCCAAGACATTCAGTGTAAGAGGGAATAAGATAACACATAAAACTAATTAAAACTTGATGAAAACATTGCAGTGATCAAACCTCCATCATCCTACAATGTCACAACCCTCGACTGGATATTCCAATTCTGAGTGTCCTCACATAGTGTTTACAAAGATATGGAAAAAAATAGACTTTTATTAATTTGACAGTCTCAAATCAATTACATAACCAGAGAACAACTATGGCATCACAAGCATTACAAAATTGGGAGCTCTTCTCTACCATCGACCATTACAAAATATCAAAATGGAGTATAAATACTCAAAGCAATTCTCCCCCCTGACAGCAGGTTAGTCGTTGAGCCATTAAATCCCAAGCTAGCATGTGCAGGCTTTTCTCGTTTGACGAGGAAAACAGATCGACATGGCTCCTGCAGGAGGACCTGCAAATAGAGGTACCACGGGCTGACTACTCTAGGCCCCCATGCCTTCCATTTAAGGATTGAGATGAGGTTTCAACAACCTGCTTGAAATTCATTAATTGCATCCATTCATGGTGGGTGGCTGAGGCTTCATGTACAGGAGACGACCACGCACTAGCTCTTCCAAGGATTGGAGGCTATCCTCCTTTATTTTGGCTCTATCCTCAATGTAACCCGGTCCCATGACCCTGCGCCTATCTTCAAGGGAACTTAGGAATTTCTCCTTTCGGGGACTCCCATATGCTATGTCCAGGATCCCCGACATCCGACATTGCAAAATTTCCCTGCTCAAACCAACGGTGTGATATGCCTTCTGAATCGACGGCTAAAATCCTTACCCGAAGGCCCCCAAGTTTCCGACACCTTTTCCACATGACCCGACGCTAGGACCCCGGGCCCAACACCGAAGGCGCTTTCACATTTTGCGTTTCGACGATTCCTAATGTACTGGGGAGGAGCGACCCCTTGCCCTTAAAAATCTGGGTAACCGAAAGGGTGACCAGACTCAATCATGTGCCACACTTCCCTTAGTTGGATAACTCTGATCACTTCGTTGTTTTCACTTAGACTCTCCTGAAGGGCCCCCTCTACAACTCATATTTGTGCCACGTGTCCCCACTGTATTGGATGGCTGAGATTGATCCTTGATCCAATGGTCTAGATCCTTTCAGGACTACGTGCACCAGGGATACATGATGTATCTCTCCCTTGCTTTCCTGGTGACCAATCTGTGAAAGCATGGATGTGCTCCATGCGTCCTTCAGATGGATGACTAATATGACTTTGACGGAAAAAGGGCGCTACCTCCACTCATGGGCCCACTTGATGTGACCTGGCATCAGGACTGTGGGCCCAACTCAAAAGGCGCTTAGCATTTTACATTTTGAGGTTTGAAACCCAAGGGAGAACCATGTCGTCCCAACTCACGATCCCTGAAATGTTGACTCCCAGGATCGTGAAATCAACTACCAGTTGTCCCCAATGGATTGGATGGCTCAGGTTCAATCGTGACTTTGACCAGCTGGGGAAAGCCTTGGTGTTAAACACTGGGAAACTATATGTCCCCCCCCACTTCCCATTAGCCGTCGATCTGCCCCGTTGATGGATCCTCGCAATTGAAAATTTCTCTTTGCCTGCTCACTTGATTTTAAGCCCAAAATTGACTTTTCTGTGTGTTGTGCTCAGGTTATTATTATGAAGACCACGGACCTAGGTACCCTTTTTTCCATGACAAGAATTGGCGCTAACACCCCTGAAATATGAAATCAGTAGGAGTCATCTGATCTAGTAGGATGCGTGGCACTAGATCCGAAACACGAAGGAAGTCATTTCAAGAAGGCTGAAGTGAGAAATGTTGATGTCCCAAGTTTTGAAATGTCGATAGTTTGAGGTCCCAAAATTTCGATATTCATCTTGGCCATCCGATTCAAAGGGATTCGTGTCACCCGATCCGAGGAATCACGATTTCGTGACTCAGAGGCTTTAGCATGAAGAACGACGTGAGTTCGCGAAATGCAAAATCACGAAGCACTTAGGAATTAGGCCCACGATCACAGCCCGGGTTCATATGGAAGCAGGGCCATAAAGAAAGGTAAGTTCCTATCGAATAGTGGGCGATTAAGGTTGTTCGAGGAAATGATCATGGCTGTCATGTTCAAAGTGAATCCGACCGTTAATCCAGATGGGTCATTTCGCAGGATCGAGCATCAGGATATTTGAAATCAAGGGGAGTAAGGACTCCCAAAATGAGAAATCCCAAAATTTCATATGGGATATGAGTAAGGTCGTGGCTCGAGGTTGCGTGGAATGATGGAGGGAGCTGCGCCAAAGGCCGAAAGTTCCCACGATGGTCTCAAGAAATCTTCTGCATGGCCTCAAGGCACCAGGATTGACTTGAATAAATCATGAGGATCGTTGAGAACATTCATGGATGTCAAACTCCATCCTGATCCTGACGAAAGTAGTTAATGGAAATGGGGGGAGGTGGTTGAACCCTTGTTTCACTCCTTAAATGGAAAGCATGGAAAAGTTGACCATTGAGGCAGACTGTCATCCCAAAGCTCCCATGTTAATGGATTTTCCTGCAAGGCCCATACTAATCTAAGATTGCATATGACAGAAGAATGCATGTACAGACTGACAGAAGAAGATGTAGACACAAATATTTGATTATAGTGGCCAGGTCACACTCCTGGTGGTGGCAATTGTTCTAAGTATAAATACTCAGTTTTGATCTTTTGTTAAGGTTGATGGTTGAGCTAAGCTCCCGATTGTAAAGTTATAGTAAAGCCTATGGTTCTCTGGTTATGTATATGTATTTCAGACTTCTTGTTTAATGTAAGTCAATTTCCTTTCATCTCTCTGTAACAGTCGTGTTAGAACACTCGGGCATGGATGATCCAGTTGAGGGTAGTTATGTTTTTGTGATGTAGGTTTGATCACAGTGACATCGCTACCAATTTTAATCGGTTTCTTGTTCTGTCTTTTCCCTCCGACACTAAATGAATCGGGCATGGATGATCTAGTCGGGTTGTTGTTATTGAATTGCGTTGTATGTTTGATTTCAGTTCAGTGATAATTTTATTCAGTTCCTTGAAATTATGAACCAAGAGGACCTTGTCTTCTGAATTTTTCATTCTTAGGTTGTTGGAAGACCGGATGTCCATAGAAGACCTCTTCATTCTCCTCAAGTTATTCCTCCTACTCACCCTTACTAAAACCTATTTATTGAAGTTAGATCAATACCTCACCTGCATACGCATTCCAAACTAGTTTTCTGAGTTAAAGCGATATAATCCCGAGTCTGTGTCCATTAGACCACCCTTAAATTTATTCATTGTGACATACAAAATGATGGGTATTGGGCTTACCTCTACCGCAATCCAGAGGTGATTTATGGTGCTAACATTTTTGGTGTTGTTTTCAGGGACGAATTGAATATTTTCCCTGGGATTGAATGAAAAAGATTACTAGTTCTGAAGGTGCATAAGAAATTAGTACATCAAAGATTGCAACTGTGCACCTAACGACTCCACTTTTTCCGTTGTGGCTTCCAAAGGCAGACATATGAGGTATACTCCACAACTTCCTTTAGCAACACCTAAAGTTGACCCAGAGAAATTTATCAGAAAGGGAAAGGCCCTTCGAGAAGGTACTTCTACTACTGAACTAGGTATTTCTAATGATTTTCACTATCCTGCTATAGAAACTTCGATATATGTTTCTCATTTTCCTATTATGCCATATGTTGGAGTTTCCCGAACTTTAATTTCGGGAGTTTTCCTATTGATTTCTCCCCTCCTGGTCTTGGATTGGAGGGAGAAAGCTTTGTCACTCTTATTTATCCTGAAGTAGTATTGTGGTTTAGACCCAGGACCTCAGAATATTTTCCTACCCCTGTCTTTACCACCCCTGCTCCTATTATTGTTGTTGTTGCTATAGAAAGGGAAACCTATTTTCCCTCAAGCCCTGTAGCCTTTTCTCCAAATATTTTTTTTTTCCCTTTCTTCCGAGAAGCTCAGTTCCAGTCTCCCCTGTTCTAACTCCATCCCCTCCTAGTTCTCCTCCACCTATCATTCCTATGGAAGGTGCCAATCCCCCTAGAAATAGAATGGATTCCATAGTGACTGCAAGATATGCCCCTCTAGTCCTACCTCAGCCAATGAATGCTCTCCCTTCTGGATATTCCCTAAAGTACATGCCCAAGTTCACTGGAGAAGAAGACGTAATTGTTGAAGAACACCTTGTTGCCTTCTACATTTATGTAGACAATCTAAATATTGAAAACGATGATGTCTGGATGAGAGTCTTTATCCAGAGCCTTGATGGTGAGGTAAGGAAATGGTTCAGGGGATTGACCCCTGGATTCATTGCTAGGATTGAGGCTCTAGACGATGTTTTATTAAGGAAATGGGGGGATAAAAAGGACTTTATGTATTATATCACAGAGTCCGGGTCCTTGAAGAGGAAAGAAAGAGAATTTGTCTCTAATCTCTCCAAAAGATTCAACAAAATGTATAATAAGATCCTTGTTGAGATAAATCCTACAAAATCCTTTTCCAAAATTACTTATCCTAGTGCTTTTGACCCTGATTTATGCCTCTTGTTAAGAGAAAGAAGAGCTACTTCCTTGGCTCATATGCAAGATGTAGCCCTGGAAGTAGAATCCAATGTATTGGCAGTTGATAGACTTAGGAACAAAGCTGACAGAGACAGAGCAAGGGGGGAATTTGAGGTCTCAACCTCTGGTTCTTCAGCATCCCACCCTCAGGTGGATGAATCGACCAAGATGGTAAAGTCCTTGTCTCCAGAAATGGAGAAGATGAAGTTTGAAGGGAAGCAAGGTTATAAGAATGCCCAAAATGTTGATAACAAAGGCAACTTCATAAGATCTAACAATACCCCTTAGATACTTCCAGGAGAGCCTCGAAACAGAGACAAGGATGATCAGAAAATCTAGACTCCTCTTCAAAATAACCTTGTTGTTGATGAGGAAAGGGAGGAAGAAGAGCTTGATCCTGAAATCCATTGTCTTGGAGAGAGCTCCCCCTTTCCCCATTTAACCCAATATGCATACGAGGAGTCCCTCATGGACAACCAAATAAATGAGCTGAGTAAAGGGGATAAGACCAATAGTATCCCAAATAAATACAACCATGGGTCTAAGAAGAAAGAAGGGAAGTTTGACATCCCTGATCAACATTCCAGGGCAGAGAAGCTTGTTAAAGATGCAGTGAATGAAAATAAAGAAAAGAAGGCTCAGAACCCCTCGCCAATAACAAAAGGTCCTGTCCCAGAAGTGAGAGAAGTTTTGAAGCCCCCTTCCCCCTTTATCTTTGAGCAAGAAATTCAAAATATAACAATCCCTGTACCCCTTTCAAAGCTAGTCAAGAACGAAGACTTCAAAAAATCCCTCTCCAAGTCATTGCAGTCTAAGCCACCTTTCCATTCCACAGACTCAATAAACCTCCAAGACGAAAATCCAACAATCATCTTAGGTCCTATGGTAGAAGATAGATATGATTCATCCCCTCCCTTCTATACATCATTGAACATACATGATAAGGTGTTGCATAATTGTCTGATGGACTCAGGGGCATCTCATAATCTCATGCCCAAAACTGTCATGGAAAAACTTGGATTAGAAATCACAAAGACTTATCATGATTTGTATTCTTTTGACTCGAGGAGAATGAAATGTATTGGGGTCATCAAGGATCTAGTCGTGACCTTGTTTCAACTGCCCATGAAAAGTGTGGTCATGGAAAATAGTGGTGGATGATGTGCCTCCCAAGTTTGGCATGCTCTTGTTGAGATCTTGGATAAAAATACTTGGGGGAACCTTGCAGATGGCCCTCACATATGCTACCATTCCTATGTTTGGGGGGGAGAATATAAGACTATATAGAGAATCTCAGTTGCCCTACATTATCAGTGATGAAGCAAACCCCACCAATCATCCTATATTTTCCCTTAATGCTGATTTGGGATCCATCTTATTGCATCTCACTGATGCCCCTGAACCTCCTCTTGAGATCAGGAAGTCCATTACTCTATGTGAAGATTCTCCTCCGATTACCTCTGTGTGGAAGATGTTCTTTTATGGAGCCTCTTCTAGAGAAGGTGTTGGAGCTGGATTGGTCTTTGTCTCACTTGTTCGAGAAATTATATCTCTGTCATACAAGTTAGAATTTGAAACTGCCAATAATGTGGCGGAGTATGAATCTCTGGTTTTGGGTTTGAGGGCAGAAAAAGAAATGGGGATCAAGAAAATATATGTGTTTGGGGATGTTGAGCTAATTGTTCAACAGATCAAAAATATTTATGAGGCCAAAAACCCTCGGCTTAGAAGTTACATAAATGAAGTATGGGACCTCATTGACAGTTTTTTGTCAACTTTCAACATTTCATTTATTCCAAGAGAAAAGAATGTCATGGCTAACTCTTTGGCTATATCAACAAGCAATTTTAGAGTCCCTCAACCACCTAAGCTCAAGTATGATGTAGAAGTGAAATACAGACCCTCCATACCTAACAATGTCAAGAATTGGAAAGTGTTTGAGGATGATCTCCAGATCAAAAGGTTCCTGGAGACCGTTGATGAGTTTTTTGCATTACACATTGATCAAGATCCTGATTCTGAAATAGATTCTCATTCTGATGACTTTCGGAACAAAATTGTTGACCACCATATTGTTCAGTTGCCCAGCAATCACATCCCAAAGGGATTGGTTCCTTTGGAAAGATTGTTTGATAGAAATGATGTGGCAGTAAAGGGTAAAGTTTCAAATGAGGATGTTGATGTAGTTGAATGCAATATTGGCACAGAAGAAGAATCTAAAATTTGTCAAGATGTCAAGCAACTTATCAAGGGAGAAGAGGACCGAGTATGCTGAGATATTAAGAGAATTCACTGATGTGTTTTCTTAGACCTATGAAGACCTCATAACATAATAAATATTTGTAATTGAACATAAGATCTCATTGAAGGAGGAGGCCAAACCATTTAGGAAGAAATTAAGACCAATAAATGTTGGGCTACTGCCTATTATGGAAAGGGAGGTAAAGAAACTGTTGGATGCCCAAATCATTGTCCCTTTGAGATATTCTGAATGGGTGGCCAACTTGGTTGCAATGAGGAAAAAGAATGGAGAAATCAGACTATGTGTTGATTTCAGAAATCTGAACAGAAGCTCTAAGAAGGACAATTACCCGCTGCCAAAGATGGAATATATATTGTAGAGGGTGACAGGTGCATCCAAGATCTCCATGATTGATGATTTTTTTGGCTACAATCAGATCTTTGTCCTACCCGAAGACAAAGAAAATACAACCTTCACCACTCCTTGGGGCACATTCATGTATGCCAAAATTCCATTTGGATTGATGAACGTAGGAGAAACCTTTCACCGAACCATCGACATAGATTTCATTGGAGAAAGGGACAAATTTACAGTCATCTACCTAGATGAAATTACAATCTTCTCCAAATATGATAAAGAATATTGATGCCATCTAAGAAGGTTCTTCTTGAAATGCAGAAGGTTTGGCCTTTCCCTAAATCCCAGGAAGTCTTTATTTTCCATACAAGAGGGAAAATTGTTGGGGCACATAGTATCAGTTGAGGGGGTCAACATTGATTCAAGTAGAGTAGAGTCTATTCAAACCTTGTCACTTCCTAGAACCAAGAAGGAAGTTCAGTTCTTCCTGGGCAAAATCAATTTTCTGAGAAGGTTTGATTCAAATTTTGTTGAATTAGTGAAACGCATCACAACCATGCTCAGGAAGGGGAATGAAGTAAAATGGACTGTTGAGCCCAGAGAATCCTTCAAGAAAATAAAAAAATCATTGATGAGGAACCTATGCTGCTCAGTCCTGATTATTCCAAGGATTTTCTGATTTTTTCCTTTGCTTCATTTGATACAGTGGCAGTTGTTTTACTACAAAAGAATGATGCAGGGTTGGAGCAGCCTATTTATTTTTTCGGCAGAGAACTAAGAGATGCAAAGGTAAGATATGACACCATGGAGAAGAAAGAATATGCCTTAATGAAAGCTCTCAAAGATTTCAGAGTATACGTTTTTCATTCAAAGATCATTGTATATGTTCCTTTAGATTCTGTGAAGGACATTCTCATTCATCCTGACATAGATGGGAGAAGGAGCAAGTGGATTGCCAAAATCCTTGAATTTGATCTGGAAATAAAGCCCACCAAGCTAGTTAAGGGCCAAGTTTTAGCCAAGATGTTGGCTGAATCTAATTGTAAATATTTGGGGGTTAACTTCATCAATACTTTCTCAGAAAATTAGCAGGCTAAAGTGTCTGATAGAATCCCTCAAGACAACCCTCCATTGGAAAAATGCACCTGGTATAAAGACATTATGTATTGTCTGCAAGAGTTAAGGCCCCCTGATGGTATGGGAAAAATAAAGGCAAGAGCTTTAAATCTCAAAGAAATTAGATATTTCCTTATCGACTAAGTCTTGTATTGGAAAGACCCTCTAGGAATGCTTCTGAGATGTCTAGACCCATAGGGGGCCCAAAGGATTATGTGTAATTTTCATGACAACCTATGTGGGGGACATCATTTTTGGAGAATCCCGGCCTATAAAATTATTAGGGTTGGGTACTTTTGGCCTACTTTATTCACTAATGTCTGTGCAAAAGTTAGGGCTTGCATCAAATGTCAGAAATTCTTTGGGAAACAGTAGCTCAAGTCTCTACCATTTAAGCCTACAGTAGCTTTAGGACCCTTTTAGTTGTGGGGCCTAGATTTTATTAGGGAGATTCATCCTCCTTCAAGTGGTCATCACAGGTGGTTCTTAACCGCCACAGACTATTTCACCAAATGGATAGAATCTATCCCCACAAGGAGCGCTTCTCACAAAGTAATCATTGGTTTTCTTGAAGACATCATAGCAAGGTTTGGTTGTCCAAACATAATCGTCACTGATAATGTTGCATCCTTCAAGGCTGAACCATTGATCAAGTTTTGTGAGAAGTTCAGAATTGCATTGATTCACTCTACCCCCTACTATCCCCAAGAAAATGGATTAGCAAAGTCCTCTAACAAAAGCCTGATAAAGATCATCAAAAGATTGCTAGAGGACAACAAGAAAGCGTGGGATTCAAAGCTCAAATTTGCTCTATGGGTGGATAGAGTGACAAAAAAGAGGTCCATGGGCATCTCTCCTTTCCAACTTGTATATGGGACTGAAGCAGTTTTTCCTTCTCAGCTTTCCCTTCCTGTGGGCAAATTCTTCCAAGACTTCCACGGAGAACCTGACGATATGATCAAAAGAATTCATCAATTGGTAGAAGTCTAATAGACTAGAGAGAAGGTGATGGACATATCGCATGAACGTCAATAGAGGATCAAGAAGGATTTTGACAGGAAAGTAAGAATTGAGGATTTCCAGTGGGGAGTTATGGTACTCAAATGGGATGCACCCAGACAGGAAAAGGGAAAGCATGGAAAATTTGAAGCCCTTTGGATAGACACCTTGAAAATCTCTGAGAAGTTCCCAATAACACTTATAGGTTGAAAAATTTGGAGGGAGATGAAGTTTTTGGTGGCCCTGTAAATGGGCAATTCCTAAAAGAATATTTTTCTTTTTAAAACTGCAGTCGATGTCCCACCATTGTAAATAACGTTCCTGTTTTATGTTTATTTTATTTTTAATAGGAGACTCCATAACCCAAAGAAAAGGCATTGGAGCTACGTGTTCTTGGTAGCTCACAGGGAGCATGCCATCCCCCGTGGAGCCAAATGTTATCACATAATCTTGTTAGAATCTTGTGGGGTTGCAGTCTCTACCTAAGTTTGTAATTTTGCCTATCTCTCCTCCTTTGCAGACCCGATCATAGGTTTTTTTTTTGGCTTATATTTTTTCTTTTGTTTTCCTGCCTGAAGGGTGTCGTCCCTAAGCCTTTATGTTTTATCTAAGGTCGATCAATTCTCTCTCTTATCCTCTATCACTGATCCTTTTTCTTTACCGAGCCATCATCCATTCATCCAAGAAGTTGTTGTTTACGTAGACCACAACCATAAGCACAAGCATAACACTTAGAGCGGTCTGATATGGCCTCAATTCAAGCAAGCGAGAAAGTTTGGTATTGCGGGAAAATTCAAAATTTAGAGATCAACGACGAATAATAATCGCGGGAATCAGGAGTTCGAAACATGGTTGAAGTTATTTGTGAAAGATCTGAACCCCTGAAACCTGAAATCAACAGGAGTCATTCAATCTAGTAGGACGCATGGAACCAAATCCGAAATGCAGAGGATGTCATTTCAGGAAGGCTAAAGTGAGAAATGTCGATGTCCTGAGTTCCAAAATGTTGATATTCCAAGGTCGTGAAATGTTGATATTCATCTGGGCCATCTGATTCAAAGGGAGGCATGTCACCCGATCCGAGGGATCGCAATTTCATGACTCAAAGGATTTAGCATGAAGCACGACGCGAGTTCGCAAAATGTGAAATCGCAAAGCGCTTGGGAATTAGGCCCACGATCATAGCCTGGGGTCGTATGGAAGGAGGGTCATAAATAAAGGTAAGAGCCTGCCTAGAAGCAGGCGACTGAGGTTGTTTGAGGAAATGATCGTGGCCGTCAGATTCAAAGTGAATCCGACTGTCGATATGGATGGGTCATTTCGCAAGATTGAGCATCAGGATATTTGAAATCAAGGGAAGTAACGACTCCCAAAATGCGAAACCCTGAAATTTCATATGGGATATGCGTAAGTTCATGGCCCGAGGTCGCATGGACTGTGGAGGGAGTTGCACCAAAGGTCGAAAGTGCCCGCGATGGTCTCAGGAAAGGATCTGCATGGCCTCAAGGTGCTAGGATTGACTCAAAAAAATCATGAGGATCACCGGTAACATTCATGGATGTCAGACTCCATCTTGATCTTTGTGAAAGTAGTTAATGGAAATGGGGGGAGGTGGTTGAACCCTTGTTTCACTCCTTAAATGGAAAGCATGGAAAATATGGCCGTAGAGGTAGACTGTCAACCCAAAGCTCCCCTGTCAGTGGATTTTCCTGCAAGGCCCATACTGATCTGAGCTCGCATTTGATAGAAGAATGCATGTACATACTGACAAAAGAAGATGAAAACGCAAAGCTTAGATTGTAGTGGCCAGGTCACACTCCTAGTGGTGGAAATTGTTCTAAGTATAAATACTCAGTTTTGATATTTTGTTAAGTTCGATGGTTAAGCTAAGCTCCCAATTATAAAGTTTTAGTAAAGCCTCTGGTTATGTATATGTATTTGAGACTTCTTGTTTAATGTAAGTCAATTTCCTTCCATCTCTCTGTAACAACTGTGTTAGAACACTCGGGCATGGATGATCCAGTCGAGGGTAGTTATGTCTTTGTGATGTAGGTTTCATCACAGCGACATCACTACCAGTTTTAATCAGTTTGTTGTTATGTCTTTTCCCTCCGACATTGAATGACTTAGGAATGGATGATCCAGTCGGGTTTTTTTATTTAATTGCGATGTATGTTTGATTTTAGTTCAGTGATAATTTCATTCAGTTCCTTGAAATTTTGAACCAAGAGGACCTTGTCTTCTGAATTTTTCATCCTTAGGCTGCTGGAAGATCGGATGTCCATAGAAGACCTCTTCATTCTCCTCAAGTTCTTCCTCCTACTCACCCTTAATACAAACTACTCACTGAAGTTAGATCAAGACCTTACCTGCTTACACATTCCAACCTAGTTTTCTGAGTTAAAGCGATATAATCCTGAGTCTGTGTCCATTAGACCACCCTTAAATTTATTCATTGTGACATACAAACTGATGGGTTCTGGGCTTACCTCTACTGCAATCTAGAGGTGACTTCTGGTGCTAACAAAATGTGCATCAGTAACTCAGCGGGAGCATGAGAGACTTTGCGCAAGCGACTACAAATAAGGCAGGTGCATGTATCAACAATGGTGATATAAGGGTCTTTAGACAAGTGTGTCACTGGATAAATAAGACAACGTGAATAATGAGATGAGTGAGTAACAATATTTTCTTAGTAGTAAGTCAAGCGTCACAATAAATTCACTTAAGAACAATGCGCCAATATTTAACGAGAAAAAGTGAAACTTTGCACAAGTAGTGTGACTAGAGAGGGAGCCTGGCAATGCTTTGTCGGCTAAGTCCTGTTGACAAGAATCATCATCAACAATTGCCAACCAAAAGATGTGTGTCGCTTACAATGGTGTGCAAGATTTAAACAATAACATATGATCATTGATTCTCTGTAGGAAAGGGGAAGGGAAGGGAAACGATAGGACTGAGGGTGACTCGTTGTGGAACAAGAAGAGGCCAATAGGGTTAGGTGAACCGGGTTATACAGCAGGGAGAGACATGATGGAGGTTGAGGGATTCATGGATCGGGGATTCATGGAATAACTCATGGAAAGTGGTAAGTATGAGGGGGTTTGGTCATGTTGTATAACCCAAAGGGTTGACTCTTTAGATCTTGACAAAATGATTACAATGCTAGAAAATTGTCGTGGATGTGCATTGAGGGGAAGACCCAAGTTTAACACTGTGCATCCACAACGCGTATGCTAGAGGCATCTCAAAAATGAAGGGGTCAAAGAAAGGGAAATAAGGAGAAGGGGATAGGTAACGAACATGGCAAGTGAGGATGTCTCATGTAGCGAGTGAATGGTAGGCAAGTGAGGAATTATGACAAAGGAAGGTAACTTAGTTCACCTGCAAGTCTGTTGTCCACCAAAACACATTTGTTCAATCAGTTAAAAATATATAGATAGCCTAACTTTTAATATCACCAATCATTGTTACATCACTTATGGCCGTAAGAAAGGGAAAAAACAAAAAGGAAGCAAAAAGAAATAAAAGAGAGAAAAT
>SNQJ01S0058661.1:23479-33902 GCA_010110895.2 Picea sitchensis
ATAAAGATGAGGAAAATTAAGGATTTTAAAGAAAAATTAGAAGATAGTGTTGAGCGAGAAAGAAATGACTTTCATTAAAAGACTTCTCATACAAATTCATAATCTTCAAAATTTGCAAGTCTCTGTGTAGACTAGGGCCAAGTATATGGTCTTTAGCCCCCCTAGACACAATGTACAATAGAAAGACCAAGCATGGAGAAAACAAAAAGTTGAGCCAAGAAGGAATAGAGCCATGGTGGCGAATTGCAAGGAGAGAACCTGCATAGTAAAATTGATTAGCGTCGAATCAAATCGAGCCTTATTACAACAAACTAAACAAGTAAATATTTACCTTATGGAGGCCAACAAACTCATCCTCGCTTATCCTCTTTGTTTATTCTCAAAACCCCTTGCTTCCAACGATTTCATCAATCTTTGTTGAAGATGTAAGAAAAAAGTGAAATGGATAGTCCTCACAACACTCCTAGCATACTACTCAGAAGTTGCTACCAAAAGTTCTCTTTCAGAAATTTATTTCTCTAATAATCTCTCCTTCAGAAAAAAATTGTCCTCCTAAGAATTCTATAGAATTATCCTCCCCCCCAAGGGTTTCACATTTCTTTCTTTTATCTCCCGGGGTAGACCGTTCCTTCGGTTGGTAGTTTCATAACCGAACTTTAAACTTTTCATAACACATTACTTAACAAACTAATTTGTTTTTTGTTAGTCCCGTGACATTTGTTTTTCCTCAATAGCGTTATCGTTATTTTCCGTAGGATGTTTTACATATATCCATATGCGGATATAGTTAACTCTAATACTGATAATCACAATTAATCCCGAGGTTATATTAAAAAAAATGGCGAAGATAAAGACTAGTGGCACAATGCAGAAGACGATGCCACCGTATCTGTGAATGAAGTATGCTCTGCAATCGTCATTACAAGGCGTTCAAGATGATGCCACTGCATTGATCCATTATTGCGGATAAGAAGCTCCCTCAATATTTTTCTCATATCAAGATCTGGATCAACGAGCAATATGCCTATAATAAAAGGATATGCACTTGTGACCTCTTTAAATTTGGGATCCAGCGTCTTTGTTGTTCCTTCGAGACATCCCAGAGCTCTTATGACTAATGCACAGCGAGGAGGAAAATAAAAGTTGTACTCATACATGACATAATATAACTGGTTCATAATACCCTAGAAATCCAAGTTTGATTTTTTTGATTGATCGTGAAAAGATGTTTTCAAAGCATCAACAATAGTCTTTATATTTGCTCCCTCGGGTAGAAAACCAAGTGAAAGAAAATTGTTTTCCAAACCCAAAGTGTCACGATTAATGAAGTGTACAATCTTATGAAACATAGTTTGAGAGCCATAACAGTTTTGACAAGAAATCTGCACTAACAATTTGTAATGAATTTGCTTCCATGTCAATGATCATGTAACTTTGTTTGAATGTGCAATAGTAACTCAATGAGAGCATGCTAGACTTTGCGCAAGCGATTGCGAATAAGGCAGGTGCATAGATCAACAATGGTGATATAAGGGTATTTGTACAAGTCATGTGTCATTGGATAAATAAGACGACGATAATAATGTGATGTGTGAGTAACAGGCTCTTCTTAGTAGTATGTCAAGTGTCACAATAAATTCACTTACAAACAATGCACCAATATTTAACGAGAAAAATTGAAAGTTTGTGAAAGCATTTTGACTGGAGAGGGAGCCTGGCAATGCTTTGTTGACTAAGTCCTGTTGAAAAAAACAATCGTCAACATACTCCACAAACCCTCAAGATACAAGGATACATCAAAAATAAAAATCTAACAATGTTGATTGATATGGTAGTACCCATAACTTCATCAATTACAAATTAACAAAAGATCTCAATTGCTTTGTATATCAAGCACTATATTTTCAAGTAATGATTGAGATGGAGGTACCATAAATTGTTCTGGGAAGTTCCATAATATTAAGCTCAATATGGGGGAGTATTTTTTTATATTTTTGGATAGTCCCATGATTTCCAATGGGTGGTGCTAATGTTGTATTAGGAGTCCAATGGTTATAATCATTGGAAACAATGGCCCTTAATTTTTAGGATATTTTCATGGTATTTTCCTCCTAAAGAATTTAAATCAATCTTAGAGGTATCCAAGGGAAACCCTCTAGGGTGATAAGATCTAATAGCATGACAACATTACTAAAAAATGGACACCAAAGCGTAATTTCACAATTTTTCTCACTAGATGTTCAAACATCTATGTCCTTTACTCCATCAGATCTCCAAATAGTTTTCAACAACCATTCCAATATATTTGGAGAAATTCCTAAGGGTCTTCCACCTGCTCAATATCATGACCATGCTATTCATTTGTAGCCAGGAAGTGTACCACCTAACATTATGCATTATAGGTATCCATATGCACAGAAGAGTGAGATTAAGAGTATGATCCAAGAAATGTTAGAGGTTAGCATCATTAAACCTAGCCAAAGTTCTTTCTATTCACCAGTGGTGATGGTTAAGAAAAAGGATGGTTCTTGGTGCATGTGTCCATATTATAAACAAATAAACAAAATGACCATCAAAGATATGTTTCCTATTCATGTCACTGATGAATTATTATATGAATTGCATGAAGTGAATTTCTTTAAAAATTTGGATCTTCAATCGGGATATCATCAATTCAAAATGAGGTAGGAAGACGTTCCAAAAACAAACTTTAGAACACATGAAGGTCATTATGAGTTTTTGGTTATGCCATTTGTACTTACTAATGCACCTTCAACATTTCAAAGATTGATGAATTCTGTTTTCAAATCATTCCTTAGAACATTTTTGTTAGGATTTATTGATGACATACTAATCTACAAAAAATATTGGGAAGAGTGTGTACAACATGTTAACACAACATTATGACTCTTGAAAGAGAAACAACTTTATGCAAAGCCTTCCAAGTGTGCCTTTGGGGTTTAACAAGTGGAATATTTGGGTCATATTGTATCTCATGAAGATGTAAAAGTGGACCCTAACAAAATCAAAGTTATGATGGAATGGTCAGTTCCCAAAACAATTAAGAAAATTAGAGGATTCTTAGGCTTGATAGGATATTACAACAAGTTTGTTAAGAACTATGGTGAAACAGCAGCAGCTCTAGCAACATTATTAAAGGAGGAAGGAAGCATTTTCTTGGACTTAAGAAAGAACCAAATATTTTGAAAAAATTAAGAAGGCTATGTGTACAAATCATGTCCTGGCCACACCTAAATTCATAAAAACATTTATTGTGGAGTGTGATTCCTCACGATATGGAATTGGTGAAGTTGTAATGTAATAAATAAGGACCCTTTCCCTTGAAACAAGCCAACTTAAAGGAAAAAACTTACTTAAACCCATTTATTACAAAGAAATGTTGACCATACTACATGCAGTTAAGAAATGGTTCCCTTACCTAATAGGAAGACACTTCAGAGTAAATGTGAAGAAATATAGGGTTCGTTATGGTAGATTCACTTTCAAGGAAAGAAGAAGAAATAGAGGGTTCATTATGTTTCATTTCTATTCTGCAATCTGATTGGGTGGAAGAAGTAAGGATAGAATGGAAGAAAGATCAAGAGGTATGCAACATCATTCAAAAACTACAAGAGGATCCTGGTACATTAGATAAATTTGTATGGAAGAATGATTTTTTATGGTATCATGATTGCTTATATTTATGTAAGAATTCCCAACTCAAACATAAGGTCCTTTTGGAATTACAAACTTCTCTTATAGGAGGGCATTCAAGGTTCTTGAAAACTTACCACAAGATCAAGAATGATTTGTTTTGGGAAGGTGATGGGCTCCAGAAATAACATCTTTTTATACCATCTTTTCCCTATTTTTAACCCCTTTCCATTTACCTAGACCTTGTATCAATCCATTATTGTGCGAGATTTAGACTTAATGTGTTCCCATTACATTTCTTTAGTAATTTACATGAATTTATGATTAAACATTAGAAAAAGATGATATTTTCATTTATCTTTGATTTAATTTGCAAAGACGATGTGCCAGGCAGATTGTTGTGCATATTGTGATATCACCATAGGATGTATTTTGGTTCCCACTGCTTCAACTATGTCTTGAGAGTTGTTTCAACTCTGGCTTGATAGTTGATGCAACTCTCGAGTGTTGAAACACAACTGTTGCAAATCCCACACAATGGTTGCAACATAGCTCCTGCTACTCGGTTGTTGTAACTCCTTACAACAATTGTTGCAACTTGCAATGGAACTATTCTACACTGCAACTCATTCCTGCAAGTCATTGTTGCAACTCTTTATGGTGGTTTTGATCTGGATTTTATGAGAAGAACAAAATGAATACAGATTATTAAAAGACGCCTAACATAGAATAATAGAGATACAATAAAATTGGCTTTTATTCAATAAGGAAATAAGTTGAAACTATAAAATGCAACGGAAAACAAGCTTGTCGAAATGGTGGCGACTTATCTCTGAGAAGAGATGTGACGACTACCCTCATTCACAAGAAGATGATTACAATGAGGCTTTGAAGGACCTTTTTACAATAAATAGGAATGACAAAAACCCTAGACATCCAAAAACCTAACCCTAGGAGATGAAATGCCAAAAGTCATGTGGGCCTTGTTGGGGTAAGTTAGTACATCAACTTCATGGGTTCGTAAATTTTGCATCTTAGTTATCATGTTTAGATAAAAGGAAAGATGATAACCCTATGTGTAAGAGTTACTAATGTACCTGTTATTATTCATGGAAGATCGACTGAAGAGGAATTTGAAGTCATTAAGTTTGTTGAGAACAACGCCCCTTTCCCCCTTTTGCTAGGTAAGACTTGGATTGAGAAAGATCAGATCAGAAGGAAAGCAGAGGAAGAAGCTAAAGAAAATAAAAATCAAGAACTAAGGGATTTCATATCTAGAAAAATATATCGACTGATAAAAGAACGAGAACTTGAGTAGAAGCAACAGAAGGCAAGAGAATTAGATGTCGAGGTTGAAAGAATGTAAGAAGGTTTGAAGGACCTATCCATGCAAAAATAAAGTATATCCACCCAGAAAGTGGTAAGGGAAGGGAAATTAAATTCGAACCCTATGAGAGAACATTAGTAGCATGAAGTCACTATGCTAGAAGAAGATAGGAATAAGAATGGAAAGAGGAATCCATAAATAGTTAGAGAGACTCATATCACAAGAAAGAAGGAAAGGAAGCTCAGTAAGAAGAAATCCAAGTTGAAAAAACTACAGGAAGTTACATAGAACAAATGGAAGACTTCGCAGGAGGCAGGTTTGTAGGATTTGGACCTTGCTGAAACAACAGAATTGCGTAGAATGGGACTTCGCCCTGGCAAAGCTATATGACCGTTGGAGGTGCCCCGACCATTAGAACGACGCTCTAGAATGGATAGGAAACACATTTATGGGTGAATGGACCACATTTGGGACATTGATATTGCGCCATAACAAACAGATTCACATTAATGGAAGAATTCCTTCTTGTTGGAAGAATCTGTTACGATGCTCAATTATTTAACACGTTTGACACTGTGCTGGGACCAATTTTTTCCTCCCGTGATTAGATGAGAACTGATTGTGTGTCGAACTATGATTTCAGAACCTAGACCTCGCCATCCGTAGTTTACTCCATCTGTCTATTCGCCTACCCTGACCTATCCACTTAAAATAGAGAATGTTGGGAGAAAAAACTGAATTAGAGAAGTCCATCGAAGAGGTTCTTAAGAAGTTTATGGTCGATAGAGCTATGTCTAAAGGTGTTTAGGCATCATCGACTAGGGGACTCTAGGCTTCCCCTTCGACTGGATGAAATTCAAGTCATACTAACCCCGCGACTGAGAAGCGAAGTAAGCATCATGATGATATGGCTAATGCGAAGTAGATCCCATCGATCTTACCTGATTATATCCCGCCTTTGGCTAACACGGTTAACTGTGACAACATCCCATGGGAATTCAAGTACACATTGGTTACCGTGTACATTTCGAAGGGGATATGCATAGTGGGAAGTCAGTTTGGATAGATCCCTCTACTGAAGAATAATGATTTCAACCTTGGATATATAAATAACTACGCCATGCTCACGCCCCATAGATATTAGACGAAGACCACTGGGAAGAAGCTTCACATCGTCGCCTAGTTGTGGATAAAGGAGCTGGCACAATCCACGATACTTAACATGATGAATATTCCTCTTTTTGGTCGACATTAGGAGGTTAACACTTGCATTAAACTCCTCTTATTGTGATATCATGGTGGATACTTGTGGTTCGATAGGAGGATTATTGTGGATCCCACGTTGATCCACTTGATTACATGATTAAGCATGCAGGGACCCTCCCCTCAGCTGCAACGTCCTTGGACATCCATGATGGGCCACGCTAGGCCAGACAACTCTTTTATTCTCTCTATGGGACATACTGTAAGATACCCAGTATCCAACTGAGCTATGCCACATAAATTTTTCGAACTGCATGCAATTAAAATATATACACACAGAACTCTTGTGAAAGCATGATATACAAAACATAAACATACAAATACATCTGTGAATACACAAATTCACACTAAAATAAAAGTAAACAGATACATGCAGTATATACAAGAAATACCCATAAAAATAGACAGAGTTATAACCGCACATATGATAACCCATAAAAATAAGCACATAAATAACAATGCAACATGTAAATCTATCACACAATTGGCACTTATCTTGGTAAGAATGTCACCAACTACATGCATACCTTCCACGAACCTCCCAGTCTTAGACCACACTGTTCATCACTCTCAATAGTGAGTCACCCTCGATCTGGGACTAAAATCCACCTGGGTAAAGGGATTCCTAACCAGGATAAAGGCTCATAGACAACAGGAAATACTCCATCTTAGGTGCCAATTCAAACTAACAACCTACATTCCCTCATTCCCCACATGCATGTCCCACCCAGGAAGTGTTCCCCTTCTCTACTCAATGGTCCTTCGGCTACCCCACTTCCTTTCCGAACTTCAACAACAGGCTGGACAGGAAGTCTCAGAGAACTGTAGTTGTAGTTTAACTCCTTCAAGAAATCAATTCCCAACAATTCTCTCATCTAGAGAGAAATTTCTCATGGGCCTGACAAACCGCCTCTTCAATCTCCCACGGGCCTGACAACCCGCTTCTTCAGTCCAACTTCCAAGCTAACTAGATACACCAACACAAAATGGTTATGGATACAGGTGCAGGTACAATCATGAAGATACCAAGGATAGATCAATGGGTGTGAATGGTCATGGAATATTGGTTGAATGATGGAAAAATATAGCAAAATGAACAAAGTTCACACAATATGTATGCATGTCCCCAACTTGACACTTGTCATGTTGGGAGCTACTTTGGCCCACTTGTCCCCATCTTTAGAACTTAGGATAAAATAATTATCCATACTTTATGATTTAATAAATATTAATATAATATTCCTTTTTGGATTAATCTCCCTAGCTTATCCCCTTTTCCTTAACTTGTAGCCCCCACCCTTTCCCTAACTAGTGGAGTTTAGTCTCCCATCTCTTTTATCATGGTCGGTCTGCACGCAACGGTGTATTTTATATTAATCATGAGACATATAAAAAAATAGGCACAATGGCCTTTAACATCTAGGCTCTCTGGCCTAATCATCACAAAACGCCTCACCAGCCTATAAAACATAGCATACACACAAAGGCTCCCTGGCCTCAACATTGTGCACACTTAAGTTGTTGCACGCTGTATCCGAGAATGTGCACGCTTCATCCTTTTACTGCGCAGTACATGTCTGCACTATGCCATGGGAGGTCCATACAAAAATGATATCAAACAACTCACCAACTTAAGTACATTTGCATTTACATTTACAATTGGGTTCGGCTGAGGGATATTACAATCCCCTCCCCTTATTTATGCACTATCCTCAATGCATCATGTACCCATATACAACAAAATTTTCAAAAATCCTCAAAAATATGTGGGTATTCTGCCCACATTGCATCCTCATGCTCCCAAGTAGCATCCTTAGGACCGTACAAGGTCGATTGGACCTTTACAAGCTCTATGGCTAGATCCCAAAGCTGTTTGATTTTCTGGTCCTAAATGCATACCGGATGCACTTGAAAAGCACCTTCTTTCTCCACCTGAATCACATTCCAATCAATAACATGATTAGCATCAGGTATATATTTCTTTAGCAATGACACATGGAATACATTATGAATAGACATCGATGTAGGCAATGCAATCACATAAGAAACTAGACCAATCCTCTCTAGGATTTCAAATGGCCCATAATAGCGAGCTACCAACTTTGAACAGTTTCCCAACTTTAGGGAACTTCTGTTGGCCTTCACTTTCAAGAATACATGGTCACCCACTTTAAATTCCCTGTGAGTTCTACCCTTATCAGCATAGCTTTTCTGCCTGTCTTGGGCAACCTTTAAATTTTGTTTTATTTTTATCATTTGCTCCTCCATTTCTCTGAGTAAATCTGGCCCAACCACTGCTCTATCTGTTGGGTTATCCCAACTTACCAGTGTGTTGCACTTTCTGCCATAAAGTGCCTCAAATGGGCTCATCTTTAGAGATGCTTGGTACCCATTCTTATAAGAAAAATCTACCAAGTGTAGGTAGTCTTCCCATTGTTATGGTTTATCAATCACATATATCCTTAACATATCCTCAATCACTTGATTCACTCTCTCTGTTTGACCATCTGATTCTGGATGATAAGTTGTACTAAAATTCAAGTTTGTTCCAAATCCATTAAATAATCCTTTCCAAAATTTTGGATCTCTGACAGTCACAATTGTCTTGGGTTTTCCATGTAATCTAGAAATTTCCCTCATATAAACATCAACAATGTTCATTGCCTTGTGAGTGAGATTAATTGGAATAAAATGGGCATCTTTAGTAAGCTTATCCACCACTACCATGATAGAATCATGTTGCTTGTTTGTTCTGGGTAGTTTAGTGATGAAATCCATGGTTACAACTTCCCATTTCCACTTAGGAATGGGTAATGGTTGTAGCAAACCAGCTGGGTGTCTATGCTTAGACTTTACCTTTTGACATTCCAAACATTTGGCAATACAATCAACAACCTCTTTCTTCATGCCTCGCCAATAATATTGGCTTTTGACAACTGTAATAGTTTTCTGATATCGTGGGTGCCCAACATAAGGTACGTTATGCATTTCTCTCAATATCATATTTTTTAATTCATTAGAATTTGGTAAATAAATTCTTCCCCTGTACATGAGAATTTCATCATTATCTAGCTTATATTCCTCAATTTTCTGCTGCAAAATACCTTGTTGTAATTTTGCCACTAATTCCTTGTAATGCAAATCTAATTTTGCAGCCTCTAAAATTTTGTGTTTCAAATCTGATTGGTACATGCTAATCATTGTAGTGTGAAATTCATGCACTCTTCTGCTGAGTGCATCAACCACTTTGTTCTCTTTCCCCTTGATATGCTTTATATCAAAGTCATATTCACTTAGAAATTCTAACCATCTACTTTGCCTAACATTTAGAGTTGGCTGATCAAATAAATATTTCAGACCATTTTGGTCTGTCCTGAGTTCAAACTTATTTCCCCATAAGGTAGTGTCTCCATTTCCTCAAGGCATGCACTATCGCTGCCAACTCCAAATCATGAGTGGCATAGTGTCTTTCATGCTCCTTCAACTTCCTTAATTCATAACATATAACAAACCCATTTTGAGTGAGGACTCCACCAATTACTTCTTTACATGCATATGTGCATACAATGAAGTCTTCATTTGGGTTTCTGTTATCACCCTATAATTTATAGGATCAATTGGTGACTGGAATTTTATCTCTCTAGTGTTTTTTGTTTGTCAAATGATTTTTCATTCTGCAAATAATTTGAGAAAAGAAAGAAAAAGAAAAGAGAAAAGAAAGAAAAAGAAAAGAGGGCATAAAAGAATTTCAATAAGAGCCCCATACAATAATAGTGACTTGGTCCATACCTTTCAAGCATGGCCAAGTTCTTTTAAATTGATAGGAATAGTGAATAAGCTTGGCTAAACTGTTTAATATTAGCCAAGTGATCTAGTTTAGTTAGTGAATAAATCTGGCCAGACTGTCTAATCTTGGTCAGATAGCCCCAGGGTAGAGTAAGTTCTTAGCCCAATAGTTTAATCTGGGCTAATTGTCATAGGAAGTTAGGTTAGAACTTAGGGTAGTTTGCTTGATTTAAATAAAACTAGCTCGATGTTCAATGTTGGACCATGTTTTGAATGCTCGAAAGGTTGTTTGCCTAACCCCTTGGTGATGTAAAGATGTAAAAGCTTGGGAAAAACCCATGATATGCTCTTATCCTAAGTTTTTCAGGGCGCATATGATTTCGCGCCCACATT
>SNQJ01S0058661.1:34008-45524 GCA_010110895.2 Picea sitchensis
TATGGTCTGTATTGGATTCCAGACCCCCCCCGTCTGTTCTACCTTTAATGGAGGGGGGGGGGTCCGGAATGGAATCTGACTCTGGCAGGCCCCCTATCAATACGTGGCATAAATCTACTGGTCCCGAATCCCACCACCTCCTACTGTTTGACATACCTCTTCACCTCATGACATCATCATCCACCTTTCCAAAAAATTCACATCCCATAACTCTATCAGTCCTTCTCCCTCATTCACTCGTGGCAAGTCCCCTCACCATGTTTTTTTCCCCCAATCGATAACCACCACATCACCCATCCGTATCCCTCAGTCATTGTCACCTACCATCTCACATTCTAAAAGACCCGTTGGCCATTTATTACTGGATAACTTATCCGTTAATCAGCTGACCTATCCTCCGCGCCCAACGGATACCCGTTTATTCAAAATTACCCTCACTCTTCATTCCTTCACCATTTACCCACTCATCACACCAGAGAATTTACCCCGTTTTCTTCTCCGTTAAAGTCAGTCGACCCCATCTACAGTCGCCCCCACTAATATTGTTTTATTTGCAGGTATTGTTATAGTAATGGCGCCAAAATCAAAACAAACAGAAGGAGAGGAGAATTTGTTTCTCCCGCCTCCTGTCGATCTTGACATGATTCCATTGGCCGACAAAGACTACTTAATCACAGACACTAAGTGCGATTTTGAATTCGCAGACCTTCAATCATGGCTTAAAGAAGTTTTCCTGGACTAGAGTGATGAGATTGGACTCTGGGAGTCCAACCTACCCTTGTATCTCTTCCCCCAGATTCACCATTTCCCAGAATTCACCCTCAAGTGCCAAGCCCACTATATTCTTGAGCAAAGAGCCATCGTATCCTCATTCGGGGAAGTTCTCTTCCTCATCATGCCAGAAACCATCGACCAAATGATGCAAACATACCGAGCCAACTCCACATCACCTTTTAACCTTGAAATCCTTATAGAATTATACCAGAAGATGACTTTTCCTCAAAGAGCTCAAATATTTGAGCTTTTTCTTCCATAATGCACCAAGCTCCCCACTACAAATCCCCCTTATCCTTCCTCCATGTTCTCAACCAAAGGAAACCAGGCTATCATGTCCCTATGCACCTTGTTGGGTTATTATTTAGATCAGTGGGTAGACGAACCCATTCTGGGGTTTTTGTCTATATTCTCCACTGACAAGAAGCCTACTACACAGTTCGACTTCAGCACATTCCTGGCGAACAATATTCACAAGAAATTTGTCAATTTCGCCACATAAGGCATGTTCTGGTATTCTTCAATACTAGCATACCTGTTCGTTTTCTTCCAAACAGACAAATTTGCTTTTTCCATGTAAAAGATGGACGAAGATGGCAGACCCTAGGCAGTAACTGCATGCACTTCCCTGCTCAAACATAACTCCATGGAATTCAGTTTCAAGCAGTTCATCTATCAATTCTACCACCCAGTGGTGAGTATGCTCAGTAGCATACCCGAACCTAGGATTAATGATGAAGTTCAGAGTATCCTACATCTCTCAGATCATACAAAGACTGGTGATTGGTACCTGTACCAAAATCACACTGAGATCAGAGTCTATGGGTGCGAATTGGCCCCATATAAACTGCCCAAATACTTACCCATCATAATTTTTTCTCTGGAATACATAAGGTAGATGATAAACTCGGATGATATTCACTTTGTGTCTTTAAAGAAAAAGCAACAGCTCATAATCAAAGGGCAGATTGGGTCTTTCATCTGCAACAATAGAGGCACCGGGGAGGAAGCAAATAGGCTACTGAAGGAAATGAAATTCTTCATGAGTTTCACATGGCACTACAATCCGTGCGGGATCATTTCAGAGATGAGGATAAAAAACAAGAATATCCCGTATGTCCATGAATCTAGGCCTGAAATAGAGAAATTTGCAAACCAGATAGGATGGGAACCAAATACTTTGGTTGAAACAGAACAACAGGACCCCCCAATCACTGTATCACAGACAACCACACCACAGGCTCTGAAGGAGAAAAGGCCTAGGCAGGATCTGTCACCTCCTGTCACTGAAGTGTCATTAGAAGAATTCTGGCTGCATACCAAGAGGCCAAAAAACCAGTCCAGCTCCTGACCCGGCTGGAGAAAAGGAAATTCCATCCACTACAGTGACAAAGGTTGATCGGTTGTTCCTCAACACAAGAAGCAAGCAGATTACAACCACTATGTTACCAAAGAAGACTACAGATACTCCACCAATCAACCAGCCAAGCAAGACAGGACCAAAGATTAGCATCTTTGAGAAATATGACTTGATCAAGAAAAAGAATCAAACTCTGACCAACAACACATATGCCCAATTCTGGAAGCAGACGTTGAATGCACAACGCAGGCTGCTATCGGCATTTGACATAGAGAAGGGCAGAATGCACATGGCATTTCTCCAAGTGCAGGTACCAGACCCAAAGGTAATCACCGATTACAAGAGGGAAACTTTTGAATTCCATACTAAAGACGTGCACCCTGCCAATCAGATGGATCTGCAAAGGCAGATGGGAGAAATGGTTTTCTCCATGCTAGCACATGCTTCCACTACTTCCTCCAGGTTACAAGTGTCTCTGAACAACATCCAGACACAGTTGAAGTTGGAGAAAATATCATCCTTTACCAAGGATAACAAGATCAAAACGTTGGAGGAACTGGTCCTGAAGATTAGGTACGACCCCTCAAATGTGAAAGCAGTCGAGGAGATGATCAAAAAGAAAAATGCCAACATAGAATATTTGAGGAAACAATTGAAGCTTCCACCAACAGTAGACTCACGGGAAAAGGAAATAGCAGAGACAAAAGGAGAAAAAGATGAGATGCTTAAGTTAATCATGGAGCAAAATGCACAACTGAAGGAAATGGAAGCTGAGATGGAGAAGCTAGTGAAAGAGAAGGAATAGTTGAAACCCATGGAAGTCATTCCATTGAGTGCAGTTCCACTCTCAGGAGTGAGCACAACATCACTAGAAGAAGTCCCATTAGTGAATCCACTGACGTCTATGGAAAATACGGTTGAATTGGCCAAATCTATGGAAGAGATGAACCTGTAGGAGATAGAGATTAGCAGGCTCAAAAATGAGATTGAGAACCTTCAGGAACTCAAATCTTCTTATCAAACCAGCTTCTCCAAGGAAAAATAGGTGTCAAACCAGCTCAAACAAGAGTTATAACAGCTCCGGAAGCAAACAATGGCAGGTAAAACACTAGCCGAAGTCAAAGAAAGTGTCTGGACAGACATCACCAAGTCTATGAACGAAATATGGCCAATGATACAGATTATGTTTGAGAAAAATGAATTAGTGCAGACAAGTAAACAAGCCATCGAGAAGATCAAATCAAAACTGGGAGAGATGCCCACACAGGCTAATGAGATCATCAAATTCTTGAACTCTAAAACTAGAGAGGAGATGGAAGAGTTGAGAATTGAGGATAGAACAAAGACCATCCTTGAGGTCAAAAGAGTCTTGAGAAAGAGAGGATTGATGCTACATCTAGAAGAAAAGGTTCAGGCCATGGACCTAGGGGTACAAAAGTTTTTCACCAAGATTGAGGCTCTACAGAAGAAAGGTCTTCCTAGTTTGAAGGTGATAAACGACAAACTGATGACACTCCCATACTACAAAAAGAGACTGGCTGATGTGGCTAAGGATAGTTCGAAGTTTTCAGGGATTCAAGGCAACATCACTTGCAAGGCATTCCTAGATGCACTTCAGTTGGATATCAGCATTCAGCATGAGATCTAGTACATCTTCATCACCAAGCCTACTTTTTCCAAGTACACAGACATGGATGAAGTCTACCGAAGGCTACTCAAATTCAGCGTTCCCAGTCATCTTCGATGGGAAGAGCTTTGTGACCTGATTGAGTAGTAGATGAGTTGTCCCAACCTAGTCAGCTATCCATTCAGATGAAGTCGTGCAGAGGCCTCACCAACGGTTCACCTAGAAAACAACATGCAGTTGCGACACATCATCAAACAGTTTCCTAGATTCTTGCAATTTGTTAAGTTAGTTAGGCTAAAAATAGATTTTTCACGTCCTGATCTTTAATGACATGATCGTTTGTAATTTTGGGTTATAAATACTTCACTTTTTGAAGTATTGAGGGTTGATCTTTACACCCTGCGAGCTATCAGAATGTAATATTTTTCAAGATATCTTCCATTAATACCAAGAGGCATTTTTACAGGATTCTTGCGTGTATTCACTGATGATGTTTTTCTTTCTAAGTTTAATGTTATTCTCGCTTAGTTATCACACTATTTGCTAAATCTAATCTTTGAAAGTAATGAATGTTGCAGGATTTATCTTTATATACCCTGTTTCTCACTTTAAAAGATTTTAGTGTTTCATCTTCTGATTTTATGATAAAGAAATTCTTAACTGCTTCTTTGTTATAATTGACATTCTCACCTTTTCTACTTTTTCCTCATTTATGCTACTGAAAGAATCCAGTGATTACATTATCTCTCCCTGTGAAAAGTTTCTTTTCTTTCTGGTTTAGATTTTATTTTTCATGATACAGACCCCATAGCCCAATGGATGTGTAAATCTCTCTTAGCCAACCCAACGAAAACTACAACAAACAAAACCAACGCATTTTATTTACCTAGCCTAATATTTTAAATTCGATTCATATCTAAATCATAAAGAGAGATCCCTCTCTGAAGTTGGTAGGGATAGATCCCAGCTTCAAAGTGGTTGGATAAAGTTACCTCCCATAGATTTCTTCTTTCTTGACAACCTCTAGGAAATTTACAGGACGTTAACATAGTGGCGACTCCACTGGGGAAGAACTGAACAAATTTTTAACCTCACATCTTATTTTCCCTAGAAGAAACGTTTGCTTCTGAAATATTGCAAATCTAAGAAAGAGGTAATGTTTAAAGGTTGTTGAAAACTTGCACATATTATTTTCAGACTCGTAAAACTAAAAAGTATATATATAAAAATCAAAAAGAAATCTGGCTCCCAAAAGAGCTTATACTCGCTCTCACCCAGACCCAGAACCTGCGATAGCAATAGATAATCCAGAACAGTTACTCAGGAAAAAGACCATTACTAGAGGTTCAGTAAGTCATAATCCTCTTCAGAAGTCCCCTTCCCTTCTAGAGGAGCTTGTTGCCCTTCGGGATCTTGACTTTGACATCCTTTTTGAACAAAGCCTGTTTAGAACGAAATCCAATAGCTTTGTAACTGAAATCGTTCTGGACCCAACCGTCTTGCAACCTCAGACTCCTGAAGTTCTATCTCCCACTACTAAACCTCAAACCACTCACTCTGTGCCAGCTACCCCCTCCTCATCCTCGTCTTTTGTCACCACTCCATCTATCATCCAGGTTATTGTCCTACCCCCTCCGCCTATCATGGCAGCCAGACATGCTCCCTTGGCATTGGCCGCACCTCTTCATGCTATGCCCCAGGACTATCAAACGAGACTTCCACAGTTCGATGGAACAGGACCTTTGAGCACACAACAACATGTTTATAAAATGAATGACTATTTTGATCTGCAGGAAGTAGATGAGGTTGACATTCAAATGAGATTGTTTTCCCAAAGTTTGATGGGTGACGTTAAGAAATGGTATAAAGGTTTATGTGTTGCCTCGGTCCTTGAACTTACCACGTTCCAAAGGATTTTTCTAGAAAGATGGGAGGTAAAGAAAAACCCTCTCCAAATCTTGTCAAAATATGAAAACATCAGAAGAAATCAAGGTGAGACAGTACAAGATTACTACACCCGTTTCAATAACATGTACAACGCAATTCCAGCCGATATTAAACCTCCACAAGGTTTAGCATTGATAAAATTCCCTAATGGTTTTGACGCCGATATGTCATATCAATTAAGGGAAAGAAACTCCACCACCCTGGAGGACATGCAGAAAAGTGCAATAAGTGTGGAGGCCAACCTGTTGGAAAAAAGGTCACGACAGAGGATAGAGAGGAGAGTCACAATCAAAGAGAAACCTTCCACATCAAATTCTGATTCCAAATTGGAATCCTTGGCCAGAGAAATGGAAAGAATGATGGAGAGACTTACTATATCCGAAAGAAACCCTCCTAGAGAAAACCCACCAGCTCCTCAAATTCGAAATCCTAACTTCAGGAGAAACCCTCCCCAAATCAGGCAAAGAGATCCTAGGGATCAAAGGGAATAGAGAGGTCTTGATCAACAGATCAAACCTCCCCTACAATAAAATTATTCCGATGAAGGAGAGGAAGTAATTGAAGAACTGGAGGATACTCACATAAACCTCATGGGCATTCACGATAACGAGGCTATTTTCCTTACCCAGGAAGCGCAAGAACTTTTTCTTCTCAATCAAACAAAAGTAAGTGAAGAAGTTGAAGACGTCGAACAACGAGCATTTGAAAATGCTATTTTGAAGGTACATCGACAGTACAATCTGCGAAGTAAGAAGACAGACGAGAGTTCTCCAAAAAAGGTGACCGAAACAAGGAAGACAATCGAAACCCAAAAATCCCCTAAGCCTTCTGCCGAGAAGAGCCCTGAGAAGGGTAATGTTGAAGTTCTACCAAAAAGAAACCTTACTATTCTGAAAAGATCATCGCAGTCTGAGGTTTCATCAATCAACCCACCAAATACTTCTGGCCAGAAGTTTATGGTGGACAAATCAGAATTGCTAAGCCAAAGAAGAGTACCTACACCTTTCAGCCTCGAAGGGGAATTAGCCAAAGTAAAAATTCCCATTCCCCTTTTCGAGTTGTTGAGCAAAGACGCTTACCATTCACAGGTGATTAAAGCGCTGACCATTGAACCTGATATAGGTATGAAGGCCTTAACTGTTGGATTAGAAAATCATTCAGATACTGTAAACCTTATAGATGACCAACCCGAACTCCTGTTTCGATCAGAATTGGATGGTCAGACCGACAATGATGTTGTTTCTCCTTTTTACATCAGTCTTAATATACACGACATGATTCTGCATAATGCTATGTTAGATTCGGGTGCTTCGTATAATCTAATGCCTAAAGCAGTGATGGAAAAACTGGGACTTGAGGTTACCAAACCTTACAAGGACTTACACTCATTTGACTCCAGTAAAGTTAGATGTATCGGTTTGATCAAGGATCTGTGTATCACACTGGTTCAGATTCCCGCAAAAAGCATGGTCATGGATGTTGTGGTTTCAGACATTCTCCCAAAATATGGTATGTTGTTGTCCCGGTCTTGGGGGGCCAAGTTGAAAGGTAATTTGCAGTTGGATATGTCGTATGCCACTATCCCAGTTTTTGGTCAACAGAGAAGACTATACAGAGAAACATTGATGAAGTACATGGTTAGCAGCCAAGAAAAACCACATAACTATCCTATGTACTCTACACATTCTGACGTGGACTCCTTCATCCTATACAACGATGGTGATACGGGAGAACAAATCATTCAGCTGGAAGAAGATACATCTGGTCCGGACGAAGGCCAAGAAATCGTTGAGGTAGAAAGAAAGAAAAATGTGATAACTAAAGAATTGCTAGCGGATTTCTGGAGCATGGACTTTGATGGAGTTGTAAGCAAAGAAGGAGCTGGAGTAGGAGTTTGGTTGCACAATCACAGATCCAGGTATTCGGAAAACCACTCTTACAAATTAAATTTTCAATGCACTAACAATATTGTCGAGTATGAAGCCTTGATGCTCAGTCTGAAACTTCTAAAGAAGGTTGGTGCCAAACAAATTATGGTAAGAGGTGATTCTGAATTAATAATCAAGCAAATTAAAGTTGATTATGCAAAAAAACACCCCCGTCTTAGAGCTTATAGGAATGTTGTTTTGGATGCCCTTAAATGTTTCACTGAAGTTGATTTACAGGTGATGCCAAGGGGACAAAATATTTTGGTAGACGAGTTAGCTACGTCAGCAACCACATGCAAGATACCTTTTCGATCCACTCGTGCATACACGGTAGAGGTGAAATGCAGACCAACTGTTCCAGACAACATCATATATTGGCAGGTATTTGGAAATGATGATCAAATTGAAGATTTTCTGCAATGTAAAAATGATTTTGAGTGTACAAACATAGACTTAGAAAATGAAGATGAAAATGTAAAAAGACTTGATTTTGGAAATGATAGTGTAAATAAGATAGATTCAGGAGAGTTAGGTGATGATGAGATAGAAGTTGTTGTTTTGCATTTGAAAAGTAATGTTTTACCTAGGGGTTTAGTTCCTTTAGAGGACTTATTTGATTTTAATGATGTAGCTAAAAAACTGAAAATTGAAGCCAGTGGTCAAGAAGTAGAAGATTGTAATATAGAGACAGAAGAAAAACCCAGGATGGTGAAACTTTCCAAATCATTACCCCCAGAGCAGAAACTCAAATACATTGAGCTTTTCAAGGAATATTTAGACGTATTTGCCTGGGGTTACGAGGACTTGAAAGCTTATGACACTAGCATCATACAACATAGGATTCCAATAAAAGAATACCAAAAACCTTTCAGACAGAAACTTAGGAGAATCAATCCCAAGCTACTTCCTCTGATAGAAAAAGAAATAAAAAAAATGTATGATGCTGAAATCATAGTCACGTTACGGTTTTCCAAATGGGTTTCAAATTTGGTCCCAACACAAAAGAAATCCGGAGAAATCATGCTTTGCATCGATTTCCGAAATCTAAATAAGGTCTCTCTGAAGGATAATTACCCATTGCCAAAAATGGAACACATATTACAAAGGGTAGTCGGATCCAGTCGAATCTCTTTACTGGATGGGTTCTCGGGTTATAATCAGGTTCTCGTTCACCCAGATGACCAAGACAAAACCACTTTCACAACACCATGGGGTACTTTCATGTATGTGAAAATGCCTTTCGGGTTGATGAACGTCGGGGCCACTTTCCAGAGAGCAATGGACATCTCTTTTGTGGAAGAACTCGGAAAATTTATTGTCATCTATTTGGATGACGTAACTGTGTTTTCCCAATTTGATGGCGAGCACTTACGACATCTCATACAAGTTTTTGAGAAATGCAGGAAATTCGGGATTTCTTTAAATCCTAAGAAGAGCCTTTTCGGATTAGAGGAAGGTAAACTGCTAGGGCACATAATCTCTAAGGAAGGAATTAAAATAGACCCCATCAGAATTGAGGCCATTCAGAAATTAGAACACCCAAGAAACATCAAAGAGTTACAGTCTTTTATTGGAAAAATAAACTTTCTGCGAAGATTCATACCCAACCTGGCTGAACTTCTTAGAAACATCACAAACATGTTAAAAAGGGACAAAAAAATAAAATGGGACATTGAGTCCAGGCAGTCTTTTGAACAAGTCAAATGCACACTCATGGAGGCCCCAATCTTGATCAGTCCTAACTTCACCAAAGATTTCTATCTTTTTTCTTTTGCCTCTGAACATACCGTTGCAACAGTATTACTACAGAAAAACAATGAAGGGTATGAACAACCCATAGCCTTTTTCAGTAAATCTTTAAGGGATGCTGCTTTGAATTATAAAATAATGGAGAAACAAGCTTTTGCCTTGGTGAAAGCCATAAAATATTTTAGAGTATACATTCTCCATTCCCACACCATTGCATATGTTCTGAATGCGGTAGTAAAAGACATTTTAACCCAGGACAATCCAGACGGCCAAAGAGGAAAATGGATTGATATCATTCTAGAGTATGACATAGAGATTAAGCCTACTAAACTGATTAAAGGACAAGGTCTAGCAAAGTTAATGGCTGAATCAAATTTCCATGCTCTTGACATTAATTTCTTAGCTGCAACAGAGGAACAAGCTGAGTAGGCTACTCCAAGCATGAGAGAGGTATTTCTCAACTCTCCATGGTACGCAGATCTGATATTTGTTTTGCATAATTTACAAGCTCCCCCTAGTCTGACCAAGACTAAAGCTAGGTTTTTGAAATTGAAAGCATTAAAATTATGTATTCTAGAAGGCAATCTGTATTGGAAAGATCCTAGAGGTATTTTTTTAAATTGTCTATTGAAGGATGAAGCTGACAAAGTATTGTCGTATTTTCATGCAGGAGACTGTGGTGGTCATCTGAACTGGAAGGCCACAACCAACAAAATCCTCAGAGTTGGATTCTATTGGCCAACTCTATTCATTGATGTGCATCATAAAGAGACTTCATGTCATCAATGTCAGTTGTTCTAAGGAAAAAGGAAACTTCTTCCCCTACCCCTAAAACCAATCTTCGTTGAGGCCCCTTTCCAGCAATGGAGATTAGACTTCATCGGGGAAATACATTATCCTTCTTCGGGCCAGCACAGGTGGATTCTTACTGCCACAAATTATTTTACAAAATGGATCGAAGCGGTACCAAGCAGGCAATCCATTGATTCTATCATTATTAAGTTTCTTGAAAATAATATCTTGTCTCGCTTTGGATGTCCTAGAAAGATTATAACTGACAATGCAGCTACTTTTCAATCTAAGAAACTCATAGATTTTTGCAACCAGTATCATATTGGTTTGGGTCATTCCACAAGTTACTATCCTCAGGGAAATGGGCTATCATAATCATCAAATAAAATCCTGGTAAACATTATCAAGAAAACTTTGCAGGAAAACAAGAAGTTATGGCATAACAAGTTGGTTTTTTCACTATGGGACGACAGACTGACCACCAAGAGGTCAATCGGTATGTCACCTTATCAGTTTTTCTACAACACAGAAGCAGTTATTCCCACTTCCTTAGGAGTCCCTATCATGAAATTGTTGCAAGACATGCAAGCAGAGCCAAACAACTCCCAAAGAAGGATCAACCAGATGATCCATTTGCAGCAGTCCAGGGAAGAAGTATACAACAAGACCCAGGTAGTCCAAGAAAGCATTAAGAATATTTTTGAAAAAAGAACCAAGGAAGATGATTTCAAGCTAGGAGATCTGGTGCTGAGATGGGATTCCCAAAATGAAGACAAGGGAAAGCAGGGAAAATTCGATAGTTTGTGGAAGGGACCATACATGATTCAAGCATTCAGAGGAAATAACGCTTTCTTGCTAAACAACAGTGATGGGACAGATATGCCAGGAGGACCTGTAAATGGCAGAATGTTGAAGCATTACTCACCGCCTCAGTAGAGACCCGAAGTCACACTTTCCATTGTACAAACCATTTTTTATTTTGCTTGCGAATTTCCGAGTGAATAACTTTGGTCAGTTGGTTGAAGCCCGAAGAGAAGGCCCTAAGCTGTTGACCACTGTTTTCTATTTTTCAAAAATAAAACCAATCAAGCAATAAAGGCGACTAGGGAGGAAGTTTCAGAACATCAGGAATCAGGATTCTTGGCACTTTACAAGGAGAGTACCATCCCCAGGTGGAGCCACTGTTATCACCTTATAATTTATAGGATCAACTGGTGACTGGAATGTTATCTCTCTAGTGTTTTTTGTTTGTCAAATGATTTTTCATTCTGCAAATAATTTGAGAAAATAAAGAAAAAGAAAAAGAAAAAGAAAAGAGGGCATAAAATAATTTCAATAA
>SNQJ01S0058661.1:45534-68407 GCA_010110895.2 Picea sitchensis
GGCGGGCCCCCTATCAATACGTGGCATAAATCTACTGGTCGCGAGTCCCACCACCTCCTACTATCTGACATACCTTGTCACCTCATGACGTCATCATCCACCTTTCCAAAAAATTCACATCCCATAACTCCGTCAATCCGTCTCCCTCATTCACTCCTGGCAAGTCCCCTTGCCATGATTTTTTCCCCCAATTGATAAACACCACATCACCCATCTGTATCCCTCAGTCATTTTCACCTGCCATCTCGCATTCTAAAAGACCCTTTGGCCATTTATTATTGGATAACTTATCCGTTAACCAGCTGACCTGCCCCCCGCGCCCAATGGATACCCATTTATTCAAAATTACCCTCACTCTTCATTCCTTCACCATTTACCCACTCATCTCACCAGAGAATTTACCCCGTTTTCTTCTCCATTACAGTCAGTCGACCCCATCTACAAGTCGCCCCCACTAATATTGTTTTATTTGAAGGTATTGTTACAGTAATGGTGCCAAAATCAAAACAAACAGAAGGAGAGGAGAATTTGTTTCTCCCACTTCCTGTCGATCTCAACAGGATTCCATTGGCCGACAAAGACTACTTAATCGCAGACACTAAGTGATATTTCGACTTCGCATACCTTCAATCATGGCTTAAAGAAGTTTTCCTGGACCAGAGAGATGAGATTGGACTCTGGGAGTCCAACCTATCCCTGTATCTCTTCCCCTAGATTCACCATTTCCTAGAATTCACCCTCAAGTGCCAAGCCCACTATATTCCCGAGCAAAGAGCCATCGTATCCTCGTCTGGGGAAGTTCTCTTCCTCATCACGCCAGAAACCATCGACCAAATGATGCAAATATCCCGAGCCGACTCTGCATTACCGTTTAACCCTGAAATCCTTACATAATTATACCAGAAGATGACTTTTCCTCAAAGAGCTCAAATATTTGAACTTTTTCTTCCACAATCCGCCCAGCTCCCCGTTACAAATCCCCCTTATCCTTCCTCCATGTTCTCAACCAAAGGAAACCAGGTTATCACGTCCCTATGCGTGTTGTTGGGTTATTATTCAGACTATTGGGTAGATGAACCCATTCTGGGGTTTTTGTCTATTTTCTCCACCAACGAGAAGCCTACTACACAGTTCAACTTCAGCACGTTCCTGGCGAACAATATTCACGAGCAATGTGTCAATTTCACCACAGAAGGCATGTTCCAGTATTCTTCAATATTGGCATGCCTATTCATTTTCTTCCAAGCGAACAAATTTTCTTTTTCCATGTAGAAGATGGACGAAGATGGCAGACCCCAGGCAGTAACCACATGGACTTCCCTGCTTAGACATAACTCCACGGAATTCAGTTTCAAGCAGTTCATCGATCAATTCTACCACCCAGTGGTGAGTATGCTTAGCGGCAGACCCGAGCCCACGATTAATGACAAAGTTCAGAGGATCCTACATCTCTCAGATCATACAAAAACTGGTGATTGGTACCTGTACCAAAATCACACTGAGATAAGAGTCTATGGGTGTGAATTGGCCCCATATAAACTGCCCAAATACTTACCTGTCATAATTTTTTCTCTGGAATACATAAGGCAGATGATAAACTTAGATGATATTCACTTTATGTATTTAAAGAAAAAGCAACAGCTCAGAATCAAAGGGTAGATTGGGTCTTTCATCTGCAACAATCGAGGCATCGGGGAGGAAGCAGACAGGTTGCTGAAGGAAATGAAATTCTTCATGAGTTTCACATGGCACTACGATCCGTGCGGGATCATTTCAGAGATGAGGATAAAAAACAAGAATATCCCGTATGTCCACGAATCTAGGCCTGAGATAGAGAAATTTGCAAACCAGATAGGATGGGAACCAAATACTTTGGTTGAAACAGAACAACAGGACCCCCCGGTCACTGTATCAAAAACAACCACACCACAAGCTCCGAAGGATAAAAGGCCTAGGCAGGATCTGTCACCTCCTGTCACTAAAGTGTCATTAGAAGGATTCTGGCTGCATACCAAGAGGCCAAAAAACCAATCCAGCTCCTGACTCGGCTGGAGAAAAGGAAATTCCATCCACTACAGTGACAGAGGTTGATCGTTCATTCCTCAACACAAGCAACAAGCAGATTACAACCACTGTGTTACCAAAGAATACTACAGATACTCCACCAATCAACCAGCCAGGCAAGACAAGACCAAAGCTGAGCATCTTTGAGAAATATGACTTGATCAAGAAAAAGAATCAAACTATGACCAACAACACATATTCCCAATTCTAGAAGAAGACGTCGACTGCACAACACAGGCTGTTATCGGTGTTCGACAAGGAGAAGGGCATAATTCACATGGAATTTCTCCAAGCGCAATTACTAGACCCAAAGGTAATCACCGATTACAAGAGGGCAACTTTTGAATTCCAGACTAAAGACGTGCACCCTATCGATCAAATGGATCTACACAGGAAGATGGGAGAAATGGTTTTCTCCATGCTAGCACATGCTTCCACTACTGCCTCCAGGTTACAAGTGTCTCTGAACAACATCCAGACACAGTTGAAGTTGGAGAAAATATCATCCTTTGCCAAAGATAACAGGATCAAAACGCTGGAGGAACTAGTCCTCAAGATCAGGTATGACCCCTCAAATGTGAAAGAAGTCGAGGACATGATCAAGAATAAAAATTCCGAGATAGAATCTTTGAGGAAACAATTGAAGATGCCACCAACAGTAGACTTGCAGGCAAAGGAAATAGCAGAGACAGAAGGAGAAAAAGATGAGATGCTTAAGTTAACCATGGAGTAGAATGCACAACTGAAGGAAATGGAAGCTGAGATGGAGAATATAGTGAAAGAGAAGGAACATTTGAAACCCATGGAAGTCATTCCGTTGAGTGTAGTGCCACTCTCAGGAGTGAGCACAACATCACTAGCAGAAGTCCCATCAACGAATCCACTGATGTCTATGGAAAATACAGTTGAATTGGCCAAATCTATGGAAGAGATGAACCTGCAAGAGACAGAGATTAGCAGGTTCAAAAAGGAGATTGAGAACCTTCAGGAACTCAAATCTTCTTATCAAACCAGCTTCTCCAAGGAAAAACAGGTGTCAGACCAACTCAAACAAGAGTTACAACAGCTCTGGAAGCAAACAATGGCAGGTAAAACACTGGTTGAAGTCAAAGAAAGTGTTTGGACAGACATCACCAAGTCTATGAACGAAATATGGCCAATGATACAGATTATGTTTGAGAAAAATGAATTGGTGTAGAGAAGTAAACAAGCCATCGAGAAGATCAGATTAGAACTAGGAGAGATGCCCACACAGGCTAATGAGATCATCAAATTTTTGAATTCTAAAACCAGAGAGGAGCTGGAAGAGCTGAGAATTGAGGATAGAACATAAACCATCCTTGAGGTCAAAAGAGTCTTGACCAAGAGAGGACTGATGCTACAACTAGAAGAAAAGGTTCAAGCCATGGACCTAGGGGTACAAAAAAAATTCACCAAGATTGAGGCTCTACAAAAGAAAGGTCTTCCTGGTTTGAAGGTGATAAATGACAAACTGATGACACTCCCAGACTACAAAAAGAGACTGGTCGATGTGGCTAAGGATAGTTCAAAGTTTTCATGGATTCAAGGCAACATCACTAGCAAGGCATTCCTAGATGCACTTCAGTTGGATATCATCATTCAGCATGAGATCCGGTACATCTTCATCACCATGCCTACTTTTGCCAAGTGCACAGAAATGGATGAAGACTACCGAAGGCTACTCAAAGTCAGCGTTCCCAGTCATCTTCGATGGGAAAATCTTTGTGACCTGATCGAGTAGTAGATGAGTTGTCCCAGCCCAGTCAGCTATCAATTTAGATGAGGTTGTGCAGAGGCCTCACCAACAGTTCACCCAGAAAACAACATACAATTGCGACACATCATCAAACAGTTTCCTAGATTCTTGTAATTTGTTAAGTTAGTTAGGCTAAAAATAGATTTACCGCGTCCTGATCTTTAATGACAGGATCGTTTGTAATTTTGGGTTATAAATACTTCACTTTTCGAAGTATTGAGGGTTGATCTTTACGCCATGCGAGCTGTTAGACTGTAATATTTTTTAGGAGATCTTCCATTAATACCAAGAGACATTTTTACAGGATTCTTGCGTGTATTCACTGGTGATTTTTTTCTTTCTAAGTTTAATGTTATTCTCGCTTAGTTATCACATTCTTTTCTAAATCTAATCTTTGAAAGTAATGAATGTTGCAGGATTTATCTTTGTATACCATGTTTCTCACTTTAAAAGGTTTTAGTGTTTCATCTTCTGATTTTATGATAAAGAAATTCTTAACTGCTTCTTTGTTATAATTGACATTCTCACCTTTTCTACTTTTTCCTCATTTATGCTACTAAAAGAATCCAGCGATTACATTATCTCGCCCTGTGAAAAGTTTCTTTTCTTTCTGGTTTAGATTTTATTTTCCATGATACATACCCCATAGCCTAATGGATGTGTAAAGCTCTCTCAACCAACCCAACGAAAACTACAACAAACAAAACCAACGCATTCTATTTACCTAGCCTAATATTTTAAATTTGATTCATATCTAAATCATAAAGAGAGATTCCTCTCTGAAGTTGGTAGGGCTCGATCCCAGCTTCGAAGTGGTTGGATAAAGTTACCTCCCACAGATTTCTTCTTTCCTGACAACCTCTAGGAAATTTACAGGGTGTTAATAGTCTGCAACCCTTAGTATTCTTCAATCAATCTCCTGTAGTAGCCTACAAGGCCCATGAATGATCTGGCCTCTATCACATTCTTTGGCACCGACCATTCTCTAATGACTTCTATCTTCTCAGGATCCACTACTATCCCATCCTTTGAAATGATATACCCCAAATAATGAATTTGCTTATGATAAAATGAGCACTTGCTCAATTTGGCATACAATTGATGCACCCTTAATAATTGCAACACCATCCTCAAATGATGTTCATGCTCTTCCTCTGACTTAGAATATATAATAATGTCATCCAAAAAGACAATGACAAACTTATCTAAATATTTTCGAAAAACACCATTCATTAAGCACATGAAAACAATTGGTGCATTTGACAACCCAAATGACACCACTGTGAACTCATAATGACCATACCTTGTCCTGAAGGTGGTCTTGTTGATATCTTCGTCTTTAATCCTTACCTTATGGTATCCTGACCTGAGATCTATCTTTGAAAATATCTTTGCATCCTTCAATTGATCAAAAAGGTCATCAATCCTTCGCAGGGGATACTTGTTCTTAACAGTCACTTTATTCAACTGTCTTAAATCAATGCACAATCTTAATGTTCCATATTTCTTCTTCACGAACAAGAATGGGGCACCCCAAGGCGACACACTTAGGCATATATACCCCTTCTTCAAAAGTTATTCAAGCTTCATTTGCAACTCCTTCAACTCGGGTGTACTCATTCTGTAAGGAGTTTTTGACACTGGAGCTGCTATAGGAATTAAATTTATAGAGAAATCAATATCTCTCTTTGGGGGTAGTCCTAGTACCTCCTTGAAAACATATTCAAATTCTTCCAAGATTGCATGATCCTCCAAATTTGGCACCTTATCTTTAGGTGTCTCTTCCATATGTGCTGCAAATATTTGACACCCTTTTATGTAACATTTCTTCAGCTGCAATGCTGAAATTTATTTGATGGCTACTACCCTGGGAATCCCCTGCACTTTCCTTAAGTTCCCTTCCTCATCCAACCAAGTAACTTCCTTGTTATGAAATTCTAGGATAGCATGATGTTTGTCCAACCAATCCATCCAAATTAGACTGTCATAGGAACATAAAGGCAAGATGTTCAAATATGCCTTGGTGGTCAGTCCATTCATTTCCATAAGACATGACTTAACCATATGATTAAATTTTCTTTTGGCTCTGGTAGCTAGCTTCACCAACCAAGATTTTCCATGCTTACTTCTTGGCAAATGCAAAATTTCCACTATACTAGGATCTATATAACTATGACTAGATCCTGAATCAATTAAAATAGAAATGGTTTGGTTGTTGATCATACCTTCCACTTCAATCATATGTGATTGATCCTCTACTTGCTTGTTGTCTAGGGCTGCATAGATCCCTGGCACATTTATACCCATGTCCTTCATTGTTTCAGCTTGTTGTACATTGTGAACAGTTCTCACATTTTCACCTCTGTGAGGACAATCTCTGTACATATGATCCCCTTTAAGACCCCAACATTGAATAGGTGGCTTCCTTGGCATTTGATCTCCTTCTTCAATCATTTTGGGTTCTCTAGAAGTTGGTTGTCCCTGAGTATTATTTCTGAAGAATGGTGGCTTAGCTCCCTTCTTCCCCTGATCCATATTGAATTTTGTTTTGTCTTCCCAAGATTTTTGGAAAGTTGGCCTTCCTTTCTGTTGATCATATAGGCATTTATCTCACCTTATGGTCTCCTCCAATGTATTGGGATCATCATATTGTATTTTGTCACTGATGAAGGATGGAAATCCACTCAAATACCTCTGAATCTTAACTATCTCATCCTTGATGAAAGAGACATACTTCAATAGTTCTAAAAACATTATCTCATATTCATCTATTGTTATACTCCCAAGATTGAGTTCAAAGAATTCTTTCATTTTCTTCTCAATATAGTATCTTTTAGTCAAGTATTTCTTCTCAAAATGCTTCTTGAATTCCCTCCAAGTAACACTTTTCTCTTTAATTTGTTTCACCTGCACAAGTTGATCCCACCACATGGATGCCTTTCCCTTGAGTTGATAGATGGAAATTTTACCTTCTACATGAGAAGAATAATTATGCAATTGAAAATAATTTATCATGCCTAGCAGCCATGTCTCTGCATCTTTAGCCTTCTTGCGCTCACCATCAAATCTAGGAGGTTTGATTTTATTCATTTATCCTCGTAGCTCATCCACCCTAGAACTCTTATGCTTTATGACAAGGGATGGACTTGAGTTTCTATGTGATCTCTTATTGGAATTCCTCGGGGAGTGATGGTGATGTATTATAACACTTCTTGTTCTTCTTTTCTCATCAGGATACTTGCAACTTTTTGATTTTCTTGAGCCACTCTCCTTATCCAACTTCTTTTCTATTATGTTCAAGATCTGCAATAAATTAATGTTGAATTCATCCTACTGCTCCTTGGCTCTCATAAGCCTTTCATTATCATATTTATGGCTTTGGACATCCTTCTGCAAATTTTTAATGGTCTCTGCCATATTCATGTTTTCATTCCTTTCATCTCCATGTCCATTGGAGTTTGTTCCTTCAATGCCCAAATGGACATCCATCCCTCTAATATCATCCTCCTTACTGTAAGTCCCCTGTGCCTCTTCCATTACTCTATACTCTATGTTGATCTTGATCTGATCTATTTTATATTAACTCTCCAAAATGTGCAACCAACAAAACTTTGTCAGGCTAACTGTTTCAACAATTTCATGAAAAATACGAACCATTTTGGTTCAATAATATATCAGAACTCTTTCTTCTGATTTACTAGAAAATTTAATGCTTAGATCAATTTTCTAGGTGGATATTTAAATTCCAATTTCCAATAGCTTTCCAACGCCTGCTCCCATTCTTAATTCTGAGTCTCGAGCAAAAAGTTATGGCTATTTAAAAATTGCCCATTAATTTTTTTGTTTATTTTTCAACTTGGCGCAACTCTACACTGTAAATATGCATTTTTGCACCTACTCCTTTGGAATTTTTGTAGGATCTCAATTGGGCTTCCTAATATACATAATATGGACACTATGTCTGAGTTTCACCTTTTTCTAGATTCTTGGCTGCTAGTTACAGCCTGCTGAAGTTCTAGGCCAATTTTTGTTTTTGGTCTGGAATGCTACAGGTGCCCTCTTTGCCATATTAAACATATTTAACTTGCCAAGAAATTTAATTCAAGTATAGGAGTGTCTTCTATGGCTCAATATATTTCCATTGACTACTCCTAGGCCTCGACCTGATTCTGAAGCAGAAAGTTATGGCTATTTGAAGCTAGTTGGGTTTTTAAACTTACCCTCCACTGTTTATGTTGTAACTTTCTCATAAAAGCTCTGTTTGACGAACAATTTACACCATTAGAAATCTCTCTCTGAGATATTTTATTTGAGATGTAGAGACAAAGTGTGATTTGAGTACACCTCTGTCTCGTGGTTTTTGAGTTGTTAAAAATGCTCTTAAGGCCCTCAAAAATACGCTGTAAAAAGATGACGTTCAAATGATCTAAAACGTCGTAGAAAATCATTGGTTTTCTGTTGTTATTCATCCTCCAAACGACTCCGCGCGCACAAATTTCAACCTGTAACCCATATTTACCGTGTTTAGGATCAACACAAGGTAATTTGTGCCTTGCGCACTTTAAAACCACTGTGTATCACTTCTCTGTCGCACCAATAATTGGCGCACACTACTTTTCTCCCGCACGCCAATACCCACCGCGCAAAATTTTGGTTATTGCACTATACCTGTTGCACACAATTTTTGTATCGCACGCTGATATTCTGCACCCATTTCAATCTATACACTTCACCATGCCAAAGTTCAATACGCCCTCATCATGCACAAATACTCTACGTGCACCATTGACTAACCTGTCACGCGACAACATACACCCATATTGCGCGCACACCAACCAAACTCCTTTACACTCTGCCAATACTGCATACACCTTGCATGCCATTATTATGTTTATGTACACTGCGCGCACCTTCTTATGCATTTTCACACCGTGCAATGCTAAATTTAGTGCATGCACCCGCACACCAATATTTTTTTGCGTGGCGCTAAAATTTACCACGCGCACCCGCACACCATGTTTGTTTTTCCGCGCGGTGCCAAAATTTGGCATGCCAACATTTTTCCACACAATGACTAATTTTCACACATCACAAGATTTTGACCGCGCATCATGCATTTTTAGTTCGCCCAACTGCGCACATTCACCTTTATGCGCATTGATTCCTCGTGAATTTCGCTGCAGAAATTGGGGATTTTTTTTTAACTTTTTTCCCAATTTACTATAGACATTCTGCAACTATGAAATTTTTTCAATTTCACCCTAATAACACTAGTTCAACCTCTGCAACAACAAATCATTGTGGGTTGACATTTTTGGAATGAATTTTTCCCCAAACTCAATTCACGAATTGAGAATTTTAATCAACTGATTTCGCTCCATCTGTCACAGCTTCATTGTAACTTCAAATTAGACCAATTCCAGGTCTGAATTTGCTAGAACATATATTAAACCAATAATATCTCACCACTTGGCCAAATTTCTCAATTTTCTCATGAATTTAACAACAAAAATTGGGGCTTTTCCCAATTCTGCGTCGTTGCTTCCAAAATTTACCATGTACGCTCTGCAACTCGAAATTTGGCCACTTCGAAATAAATTCTCTGTGAAATTTTGCTTCAACTCAACTTGTTCGACCCATCCAAGCTCAGTATTGAAAACTAAAGCTTTGATACCATATTGTAACGTCCCTAACCATCCATGCCGGGCCACGCTACGCTAGACAACTCTTTTATTCTCTCTGCGGGACATACTGTAACATACCCAATATCCAATTAAGCTATGCCACATAAAATTTTCGAACTGCGTGCAATTAAAATATATACACACGGAACTCTTGTGGAAGCATTATATATAAAACGTAAACATACAAATACATATTTAAATACACATATTCACACTGAAATAACAGTAAACATATAGATGCAGCATATATAGGAAATACCCATAAAAATAGACACAGTTATAACCACACATATGATAACCCATAAGAATAAGCACGTAAATAGCAATGCAACATGTAAATTTATCACACAATTGGCACTTATCTTAATAAGAATTCCACCAACTGCGTGCAGACCTTCCACAAACCTCCCAACCTTAGACCACATTGTTCATCACTCTCAACAGTGAGTCACCCCCGAGATGGGACTAAACTCCCCCTAGGTAAAGGGATTCCTAACCAGGCTAAAGGCTCATAAACAATAGGAAAGGCTCATAAACAATAGGAAAGAGTCTATCTCAGGTGCCAATTAAAACTAACAACCTACAGTCCCTCATTCCCCACATGTATGTCCCACCCAGGAAGTGTGCCCCTTCTCTGCTCAACATTCCTTCGGCTGCCCCACTTCCTTTCCAGGATTTAGTAATAGGTCGAGCAAGAAGTCTCAGAGCATTGTAGCTATAGTTTAGCACCTTCAGGAAATAAATTCCCAACAATTCTCTCACCCAAATAGAAATTTCTCATGGGCCTAACAACCCGCCTCTTCAATCTCCCACAGGCCTGACAACCCGCTTCTTCAGTCCAGCTCCCAAGATAATCAGATACACCAACACAAAATGGTTATGGATACAGGTTCAGGTACAGTCATGAAGATACCAAGGATAGCTCAATGGGTGTGAATGGTCATGGAATAATGGCTGAATGATGGAAGGAATGATGGAAAAAGATATCAAAATGAACTAAGTTCCCACAATATGTATGCATGTCCCCAATTTGACACTTGTCATGTTGGGAGCTACTTTGGCTTGTCCCCAACGTTATAACTTAGGATAAAATAATTATCCATATTTTATGATTTAATAAATATTAATATAATATTCCTTTTTGGCTTAAGCTCCCTAGATTAGCCTCTTTTTCTTAACTTGTAGCCCCCACCCTTTCCCTAACTATTGGAGTTTAGTCCCCCATCTCTTTTATCATGGTTGGTCTGCGTGCAGCAATGTATTTTATATTAATCATGAGAAATATACAAAAACAGGCACATTGGACTTTAACATCTAGGCTCTTCGGCCTAATCATCACAAAACGGATCACCAACCTATAAAACATAGCATACACACAAAGGCTCCCTGGCCTCAACATCATGCATACTTAAGTTGTTGCACGTTGTATCAGAGAATGTGCACGCTTCATCCTTTTACTGTGTAGTACATGTGCACACTATGCCATGAGAGGTGCAAAAAAAAATGATATCAAACAACTCACCAACTTAAGTACATTTTCATTTACATTTACAATTGGGTTTGGTCAAGAGATATTACATCAATAGTTCTACCCAAGGAAGACCTCAGATAGCTCCTAGCAGTGCATCAAGGAGCCATACGATGAATTTGAGAAGGGAAATCAAGGCTTCAAGGTAGCCTCTATCCAAGATGGCGTATTGCACCTCACTTTCCAACTCATAGTTGGCAAGCTCGTAAGAAAGAATCGCCCCACGTAGGTCACTGGGTTGATGGTGGAATTCACAGGAAAATGCATGGAGGGGATGCAAATGAATTGGGAAAGTTACCTCGTCAATGAGCTTAAGAAATAATACCACGAAGCTCAGGATCATGGATACAAGTTCCACTTAATCTGGCTACTTGTGTTGATTGCATTTATCGCTTAGCAAATTCCTGAGGGACCAACTTTTCCATAAATTGAACCATCAGATCCATTGGAATCTAGATTCTCTACATTATGGTACACAAATGACATGTTGAAGCAATGGAAATAAAACGCAGTCTTCCATGCATACTATCAGTAACTGAAGGTTTCCATAGAGTTGTTTTTCGTGCATGACACCATGCACCTTGCACCAGTACAGACCGATTTCCAGGTTTCGCACAGATCCAAATTTTATTTAGATTACTGCGCGTAGGGATGAGAGCAAGGAAGAGTTATAGTCTTACTATAAGCTGACCGACAAAGACATGGAGCAAATCACCAAGGAATGGTCGGAGGAGTTCCTTCTATCTGTTGCATATGCAGAACTCTCTGACGCTGACATTATAGGAAGCCCCTTGCTCACCTGGTTTGTGCATGTAGGATAGTCCAGTACAAAGAAGAAAAAGAAAAGGAGGAAGTCCATGATGTACAGACGGATGAGAAAGACAATGCCTCTGAAGAAAATGGATCTCGATCGCCCGCAGGACGAGGAGACGAAGTAAATGAATAAGGAGGAGGGGATGAAGTAGAAAAGCAAGGAGAAGGTGAAGATACACCGCCGAAGGATCCCCCTACTGAGACAGAAACACCGAAGAAGAGGAAGGTTTCTCTGCAGAAACCTTTGGCAAGAAATAATACCCACGCTAATAAGCCCCAGATGGAGGCCACCCTCATAGAAGATGAAATCGGTTTAGTCCGCAGAGTGATGGAGGATGAATCCGAAGTTATCTTATAGATATATATAGCGAAGCGAGAGGAGTTGTATGGAAGGGTCGAGGAGGAGCTCAAGGAGATACATCGAGCTATTCAATTGATCCAAAAAGTACCTACTTTTCCTTCCTTGTCGGAGATTGTAGAATTGGGGGATGAGACCGCCCAATTGAGAATATTAGCAGATGCGACAGAGGCTTGACTTCAGAAATTTCAAGAAGAAAAGGAAAAGGCTACAGAATCCATGAAGCAATAGAAAGAGAAATTCTTAGAGTAACTACGAGTTGTGCGGTACTATGTAACCACTTATGAAAATGAGAAAGATGAGTTTCAAGCGATGCTCGAGGAGGAAAAAGTGAAGATATAGAAGGAAAAGGACCAGCTGCTCGCAGAGAAGACCGCGGTCAAAGAAGTAGTGAGCAAATAACTTTTCTCTATGTCGGGCTTGGCACATGAAAAACATGGGTCAGTTGAGGTTCAAGTGGTGAATCTCGCTAAGGCCATCCAACAACTTCAAGCAAGGATAACGAAGTTGGAGTTTCAAGTAGTATTGAGCACTCCAAGAATCAGGTCCCTTGCTTTAGAATGCAAGCAACTGAGTGACAGAAGTGCACAGACTTATGAACCCCTCGCAGAAGATCCAGAGCTGAGGAAACTAGACGCGCAGCTATAGGAGGCGTAGCAGCAGGAATTGTTAGTACATGCACATATGAAGTTACTCACTATAGTCGAGAGAATGAAGAGATCACAAGAAAAGTGCACGGTCCAACAACAGATTACTACCATCCAGGGAAGAGTAATGGAGGTCACAAAGAGGCTACAATAAGTGCAGGATGAAGCCTGTGTGGTGTTTGAAGAAATCAAAGGACAAGGTTCGCAACTAGACCAAGTGGTTGGGACAATGGAATAACGCCTGGAAGGGCCTGTTACAGAGAAAATGATCCAGGAGTTCACTGAGCAGGAAGCTCAGGTGAAGCAACAAGTCGAGGTAGCTCGAGCTAAGCTCCAGGCCTTCAAAGTAGCATTTCCCAGATCTGAGTGACTCGGGATGAGTCACAGGTGAGTTTTGGGGGCATGTTGACCCTTGACCAAGTTTTGAGGAAATATTGGTCAAGTTTGACCACTTTTTGGACTTCGATGCAGTAATTGAGGAAGGAGCGCCCAGGAGGAGCTGCAATCACGGATCTCACTTGTTTTGTGGGATTTGTAGACCCAGTATGGGGTTCTTAGGTTTTTGTAACGGGTNGGTTTACACATGATTAGGCCATTTTGTAAATGTAAAAGTATAAATAAGTAAGAATGTAATGTAGAAAGGAGTCGATAGCTTGCTAGTATAAATGCAAATAGTTTTGGGTTGCGTAGGGCAACAAACTGTGTATGTAAGGCTATGTGCTTGATAGAGGAGTTGGCTCTATGCCTTGACCTAATTTTGGGAGGTCGATCTGGCGCTTAGTGCGCAGATCACCTGTCTGGTGTGAAGCTTGGCTCTATGGCTTAGCACACATGAGCAGATGAATGTAAGAGATTGAAGCCTAATAAATAAGAAGAATTAGTTGGTGGACGGAGCCCCACATTGGGGTGAACCACATATACCATGTGTTGATGGTTTTCTTTGTGCTATGATGTTTATGTTGTGGATGTACTTAGTGCATTGATTATTAAGTATGATATATAACTCTATGAATGCTTAGTGATTTATTTATGTTGAATGTTCTATATATAACTTATGATGCTAAGTGAGATGTGTATTTTGTCAGTGTTACTGCGCTGATCTATTCTTAGGTTTTGTTATGCGATGTGAATAAAGTTGATAAACTAATGCATGTAGTTCTTAAGTACTCTGTGAAGTTATTGTAATCATAGATCTATGTCCCATCTTGGTTACATACACATGAGTCCTGTAACCCCCCCTTTGCCTCTACCCTGGGTGAGACTTCGCCTTCTTTGCAGGTGTTTCCGAAAAGTCAGTAGTTAGGGTTTTGTTGGTACGTTGTTGAAGCGTTGAAACCTAGGTCTGCCCATGTGCCAACAACTACGCTCATTCGCAAGAATATGATTACAATGAGGCTCTGAAGGCCTTTTTTTACATTAAACAAGAATACCAAAAACCCTAGACATCCAAAAACCTAACCCTAGGAGATGAAGCGCCAAAATTCATGTGGGCCCCGTTGGGGTAAGTTAGTACATCAACTTCTCAGGGTCGTAACTTTTTCTTACGATCTTTGTTTTAGGTGCACGATATCTCGTTGGAAATGTCTATCCGAGGAATACACATGTTGTCATTAAAATTTGACTTTGTCTAGAATTTGACTATGGAGACCCCTAAAAACGTTGTTTAGGGCCTCAAAATGGCCTCATAAGTCACATACCCGAAAACTAGGAAAACACTGCCAAACTAGAAAAATACCAAAATGAGTCAGTTAGAATAGGTGGGAGGCCACCAAAATCCATTTGGATCAGGTTGTCTCAACTCACCCAGGAACTATTCTACGTTGAAACTAATTTTTGCAACTCCTTACAATAATTGTTTCAACTCACCAAGGAACTATTCTGTGCTACAACTCATCTAAAGAATGATGTTGCAATCAAAACCTTGAGCCAACATAGGAGCTATGAGCTCTTGGAACCATGAGCCATGCTCTTACCACTCTACGTGAAAATTATGGATCCATGCAATTATAATGTTAATCCAAGAAAATCAAAGATATGGAAATAATTTTGTAATTCCAAGAAAAAAAATTTGTTTGAGTGGTTAACCAAGAATCTTGGACTTCTTGGGAAAAATATCTTGGAGTTATTTATTATTTGCTAATTGTTAGCAAAAGATATTGGAAATTATTTATTAATTGCTAATTGTTAGCAAGGATCATGGAAACCATTAGTTGTTTAGCAAATTGTTGTAACCACTATGGATTTATTAAATCCATAAGTGAGTTTATTTAGATATTTGTTATTTCAAGTTTCCATTAAATTTATGTATAAAAGAGAGTACTCTCCCCATTATTTAGGGAGGACTCTTAGATAAATTTGAGAATGACAATGAAATAATTCATTGAGTTTTTATTTCAATTGTAGTTTTATCATTTATGTGGTGTGTGATTTATTTTCCTTGCATATTTGTAATAGATTGATTTCTTTTGATTAGATTAATTAATTTAATTGATTTATATTGATATAGAATGTCGTGTAGCTTAGATGGCTTCTTTGATTCCTTCTTGTGTAATTTAATTATGTATTCATGTAGGGTTTATTTAATTTAATTATGTAACTAGTTTCTTGATTCAATTTGTTCATGTTTAGATTTATTATGTGAGGTTGTGTTTATATATATTTATACAATTAAGTATTCATGTCATATTTCATTTGTTTATAAATGCATTTCATATTGGGTTGCACTCTTTTATGCCATTGAATAATTGTGCTTAACGTAATGACTATATTTGTTGGTCTGGGTAATGACATGGATAATCTTGGCAAGGATTATGCTTTGATTTCGAGGACTTAGTTAATTTATTTTGCAGCAAGTAGTTAATCAATTTCCTTTCAATGTGTATGATTTATTTTTCACCAAGAGTGGTGTGCTATTTTAATTCTGTACGAGTAATTTAGGGTTTAAATTTTGCAATTAGTTTTACTGCACATAGCTTGGGTTGCTTCAGGAGATAGTTGAGTCACACTCCTGATACATGCAACCTCTATGTTTATTTTCAAGAAAGTGTGTATTCTTAAAATTAGATTGTTGGGGTAGCTTTGGGAGACAGTTGATTCATAATACTAATACCTACATCTGATGTGTTTCATTTCCAACATGTTTGTTTCCTTTTCATAACTGTGATATTTACTTTTATGCAAAAGTGTGTTTTCAATTGCTGCAAGTGTGGATTTATGTAGAGCCTTTCCAGAGCTTGAGAATTGTATATACTATGACTAGAAAAGTAATCATTGATAGTATGACTACAAAAAATAGAAAGAATAATTGTTCGTATATATACAATGCACGATAGCTCACAAGTTCCATACGGACCCCAAATTGATAATTAAATTCATAGTCTTTCTAACTATATTCTTGAGAAATTAAGTCGGTGATTAAAAATACTCGACATAAGGTCTTAAAAGTGATGTTAAAATGTTTGTTTCTGAATGTGTGGTCTTCCAATAGAATAAGGAAGAGACAATCAAGACACCAGGTCTCCTAGCATTAGATATACCAAGTGAATGATGGGAAGAAGTCTCAATGGATTTTATTACAGGTTTACCCAAATTTGGAGGAAAGACTTTAATCATGATAGTAGTGGATCAAATGACAAAGTATGCCCATTTTTTCTCTCTTTCTCATACTTTTAAAGCAAGTAAAATAGCAACAACATTAATGTAAATAGTTCAAAATATATATGGATTCCCCAAGATTATTGTAAGTGACAAAGATCCAAATTTCACTGGAATTTTTTGGATAGAATTATTATCTTGTTTTGGTACTCAATTGGCTCATAGTTGATCTTACCATCCTCAATCCAATGGGAAAATTGAGATTATGAATAAATGTATAGAAGGATATCTTTGCTTCTTTGAATATGATAAATAGGCACAATGGTTCAAGTGGTTTCTCTTGGCAGAATGGTGGTACAACACATACTTCCATACATCATAAAAAAATGTCCCCATTTCTGGCACTTTATGGACATCATCCTCCATTCATTGCATTTCCATTGAAATGGACTATAAAGGTTCAGATAGTGGAGGACCACATAGGTGTTGGATTACTAAGAGGGGGGGTGAATAAGTAATAGAGAAATTATAATCCTTTTTAAAACAAATAATCCAAGTGTTTGTAATGTCCCCACTTTGGGACATCATCATAGTGCAGAGATTTATGATGACCAGAGTAGCCACATGGATGTTATAGCGAGTACAGGGGTATTTGAGAGGCATTTTGGGGTCCATCTTGCATTTATCATCATATTCCATCATTATGATCCATTCTGCATAGGTTGGATTTGGTTTCGTTGCATTCCGACGATTTCCATGATTTTGGCTATTTTTAGCTATAAGTAAATGGAATTCACTAAAGAGGTCATTTTGGGCACATTACTTGGAGGAACCTCTCAGTGTAATAGCTCATTGGAATTGGGAGGAGAAACACTACAGGATGGGATGGCTAGAAGTGACTTTCAGTGGCCAGGGAAGCCACAAGAAGAGATAAGGAGATTTTCAAAGGTAAACAAGTTAATTAATTAATTAATTAAATATTAATAAAATGAAAGTCGCACTAGGGACAAGGTGAGCCAAAAAAAAAAGTATAAAGGAAAGACAAGGGCCTCTTCTCATCATTCATGTATGTTTATCTTTTGGATTCCTGGCTTCTAGCTAGAAGTGAGTAACATTGGGGGTTTTGAGAGGTTTGACATAACAAACCCTAGAGGGCGATTCAATGGTGAAAGATTCCACCTATCTTGTCCCAAGCAGTCGGAGATGTAATAATCTCCCATTCTAGTTCTAAGATATACTCAGTTCTTGGAGGATTCCACATCGGAGTTGCTTGTCTGAGATAGAGAGAGAGCACCGGTTAGGGGGTTTCTAGCAGGAGATTTCCATCTATTGAGAGAGGATTCGTCCTAGATGAGGAGAAGGGATTCTGGGAATTCTGGGTATTGGGTTTCCTTTGCAGTGTCTTGGCATCATTCTTGGTGGTTTTTCGGAGTCTTCAGTGGAGGATCGATTTGTATTGAGTGGGACGTTTTCCCAAAAGGAGGCGCACCATTTAACTAGGAGGTAGCTAGATCTAAGGATCTAGGAGGTATTCAGTTGGTACTTGGGTTCTCATTCTTAAATCTGATCTATCATTTGGAGAGTTTCAGAGCATTAAGAGGCCTCCTTCATCAAAGCCGAATTATCTAGGAGCTTGATCATCTAGTGGGGCACACCATTCAATTGGGGATTTCAGATCTACAGAAAGGTTTGAGAGGATCTTGGAGATTCAGGCACCAGGTTTGTTTCTTACCATCACCTTGATCTATTGTTTTGGCATCTTTCTGGAGGTGATTGGACATCTTTAACACCAGGGCCGAATTGTTGATGAGATTTAGTTATCCATAGAGTGTGGCATCTTCCAATGGGGATTTGGCACGTGGCATTAGTATTCATCTCTTATCCAGCCTTTGAAGGCTTATCTTGTATTTTCGGGATCATTTTGTAGCGAAAGCTCATACTTGTTGTCTATTTTCTATCATCTTGGCCATCTGTTGAGCATTCCCACATCTGTATCTCCATTGTAGCAGGTTCTTTTGTTTCATGAATAAAGAAGATTTGAATGTTTTGGTTTGTCTATATTATTGCATATGGTTGAGATATGTTCCCATAGTTTGTTTCTTCTTGTTATTTGTTGCATACACACATATAAACATAGCTAAAAAAATAGAGTAGAAAATTGTTTGATGAAATAACTCACTTAGAAAAAGTTTTAAAAAGACACCAAAACAGTGATGAACCTTTCATAATGGCTCAGGATCATTACAGTGCTATCAGAGCTTAAATCATGCAAACCTGAGGGGTTGTTATGGATAGTTGGAAAGAAATGGATAGGATATCCCTTGAGATGACACGCTTGGAGATCATGTACAATAACCTTAGTGAGGAAACTAAGGTATAATAACCTTCCAACAGTATGCAGCCTATAGAAATCCCCATTAGACAAATGGGATATTTTAGAGGGATCATCATGGCAAGATAAAGAGGAAAGTAGCTATATAGGTAGGGAAGAACAGAACCCCATGCCCAGTAGGGCACACCAACCTTGCATGGTTACAGGCACTGTGAGAACACAAGATCATAGGTGCAGGGGTGAGGATAAGGAGCGCATTATTGAGGTATGTCATGACAGTGATGATGAGGTGTGTGAGGATGGAACGATAGATGTGGATTCAGAGTAGTCGAATGATGACAATGACTCTTGCACAGAGGCTAGTGATAGTGACTCTACCTCAAAGGATAGTGAGGATGACTCTTGCACAGAGCTAGTGATGCTTGCATGCTTGAGGAGGATGATGACCCTTGTGTAGTGGATAGGCAGCTAAATGGATAGGACGATAGCCCCAGTGTCTTATGGGCTATATCACATACCCTTGATGTCTTTTCATCTCCGTAGAGTAGTGACACTAGTGAGGAGCCACATGTTTTTTCACCTACAGATGACCAGCCTCTATGGGGGCCATGACACATCTGTCACATGTTCAGACACCCATGATAGCCACGTCACATGAGGAGATCAATGGCACGTCAGGTATGATGGATGAGCCTGAGTGTGAGATGCACACCATGGACAGGTACACCCACAGATCCAGGAGGAGGTACAGGGAGTACAGACAGGGGACCTACACGCCTGGAATCAACCTAAGGAGATTGAGTCACAGCTATTGGGACTCCATTGGTTGAGAGCAGATTGAAGAAGCTGACAGGGTGATGGAGCACTTAATTCCAGGATCGGTCTGCATTGATGAGGATGCACTTTTTGGCAATCAGGATGACCATAGCATCTGGATACATCTCTATGGGATCCAGGTGCAAAATATAGTAGCAGGTTGAAATTACACAGGAGGATACGGATGCCCTTACAGGATACAGTGTGATTCAAGGAGAGATAGCATCTAGTGATGGGATGAAGTGGCATATAGAAGTACCCAGCAACACAGTAGACAGGGGACAGTTCAGCATGTCATCTTTGTAAGTTTAAACCTGCAGTAAAGCAATGCATGTATATATTCTTAAGTAATGCAGAAATTAATCAATGGCTCATACACAGGTCTACTCAGAATTTGCGGAAACCCTCAGCAAGGAAAACCTTTCTTTCATTATATCGAATTTCACCATTCGCCATCTAATATACAATGTTTTAGGTATTCGTAGCTACCAAAACCCTAAACCCATAATCAAGTTAGATACACAAATCAGCTAAAATAGCAAAATCCTTTAAAATCCGCAAATGTACGGACTGCCAGACGCAGTTGTAGCGCACCCACACACACACATGCAAGGAATATAACACATACCCAGCAATCTTATGCAGAGAGTGTTTTTGGGGATTCTAGAGTTGGCACTAACTTGGGACTGTGCCTAGTAGTGGGGGTCTGAGATGGCACTAGTATGACCATGATCAGGAGTCACACACCACTTAGAAGCACACTTGAAAGTTAGTGAGCCTATGATCAGGGAAACCACTAGATGTAATGATGGCATGCATGCAGGGATGGAAGATTACTTTTGGAGAGCATCAATGGCAAAGGGTAGCTCAGATGGAGGATTTTCATATGGATGATTTTTCACACTCTTTGGAGAGAGAATTGTCTATGATGAAGACTGACTACTAGCAGTTGTTGACAGACAAGGACTACCTACTGAGGATTGGCAGTTGTATCATAGGGCCCTGAGGGGACAGAAGTTGGAGGTAGATCGACTCACTCAGGAGTTGGAGAGCACTCAAGTTGTGAGAGGCACACAGACCACCCTTCAAGAATCACAGTCTAGATCAGATGGGTCTCTTGAGGAGATTCGTTAGAAATCCCACTTTAAGAGGATGTTGGTGATCTAGCAGAGGAGCACCAATTGAGACACTTCCATTTGTGTTATGAGAGAAGTTGACCTCACGTATTTGTGTTATGAGAGAAGTTGACCTCCACGTAGAGGTTGATCCAGCATCATGCCCAGGATCGATGATGTAGCATGAGTCTGCAGAAGACGACATGAGTATGTCGGAGCATACGATGATGAGGGATAGTTCACAGAGTCATGCAAAGATGTATGGTGGCATTCAAAGGGGTATAGTTCCTTGCAGGGAGGAGACACACCTAGAGGAGCATGCAGATGTCACTCCTTTGCAGTAGCACCTAGTTATGAGAGATCCCCTTCACCATATTAGTAGTTGCATGGGAGATGAGAGATGGAGGATCGTTGAGAAGAAGTTGGAGGAGTTACTTCTGGTTGTACTGGATGGTTGGGATTCGGTGGTGACCATAGGAGAGTAATTATCATGGATATCGATGGACAATATTCTGGTCGAATCCTTGGGATTGACCAAAGCATGTGATGCCTTCCCGTCCTACAGTCAGTTGCAGATGTTTCTATTAGCATGTCCTGACACTTTTATCCTAGGAAACAACATGAGGAGGGATAGGCCATGGCTGGGGGCATGGAGAGTGAGTAGGTCGAGACTACATGACAGGAGTACTTTTACGGCATACAGCAGGTCAGAGGTGGACCATGTTACATAGACAGTTGATACTTGGTGTGTGATGGTGAGCATCATAGACCAGGAGATGACAGATGCACGCAGAGGGCTTCCGACAGTGATCATTCCAGCATAGGAGCAGCTAGAGTAGACTGGAAGTGATAAAATTCCAAGTTTTCCATGGGATCTGGGAGTACAGATGGTTAGCAGGATGTTTCACTACTTGATGACTCAGGTTGCACCAGAGAACCACACACTCCACCTTGGTTTGGGTTGGAGTGGGTCTGCAGGTACTTGTCTTAGGGGGTGAGACCTTTTCTTCCGCTTGATCATCATGATAGGGCATGGAGATGTTTGGACAGGTACTTCCTCTACAGAGATGTCTTTATTGATACAATTTATGGACAGCAGGTCCAATGGTCACAGGTATTTCAGCTAGAGGACCTAGGAGAGGAGGATTCTGGATGTATGCAGGGGGCAGACAATCATGGTCAGAGTAGTGCAGGGCCAACATGGTGATGTTCAAAAGAGATTAGCATGGGACCCAAGGATTGCAGGGTTGATAATTTCACTGACTGATAGGGGCGAGTGGACCTTTGCAGGGGAAAGTTGTTCTAACTTTCCATTTATCTTCAGTGTTGAGGGGAGCACAGTGCTTGAGGGTGTCTCACGAAGGTCTTGTAGTACCTCATTCTGGCATCAACATGTGTAGTTTTTGGAGGCCGTGTGGATCTTGGTAGAGATTTGGAGGATGGACTCATTCCGAGATGAGGCCATGGGTCAGGTGCAGGAGGTTCAAAGGGTTGATATCTCCCAAGACTATGCTTCACAGAGTATTGCAGTTCACTTCCTGATATGGGATCCAAGGGGTAGAGTGCATGAGTGTTCATCTCTGGATGGGTTCTACTATGTACCCCACATGTGGACATGGGATCCTAGTATTTTACTTGGGGGGATTTGGGTATTCCTTGAGGACAAGCAATTTTCTAGCAGGGAGGACTGTAATGTCCCCACTTTGGGACATCATCATAGTACAGAGATTTATGATGACCAGAGTAGCCACATGGATGTTATAGCGAGTACATGGGTATTTGAGAGGAATTTTGGGGTCCATATTGCATTGATCATCATATTCCATCATTATGAGCCATTCCTCACAGGTTGGCTTTAGTTTCGTTGCATTCTGACGATTTCCATGATTTTGGCTATTTTGAGCTATAAGTCAATGGAATTCACCGAAGAGGTCATTTTGGGCACATTACTTGGAGGAACCTCTCAGTGTAATAGCTCATTGAAATCGGGAGGAGCAACATTGTAGGATGGGATGGATAGAAGTGACTTTCAATGGCCAGGGAAGCCACAAGGAGAAATAAGGAGCTTTTCAAAGGTAAAAAGGTTAATTAATTAATTAAAGTGATTTAATTAATTAATTAAATATTAATAAAATGAAAGTCACT
>SNQJ01S0058661.1:93242-106222 GCA_010110895.2 Picea sitchensis
CAACTAGGTGGCAGTTCACTCCCGTAACTGCCTGAGAGACTAGAATAGGTGGAAATTCACTCCCGTAACTGCTGGTGTGTGTCTATATCACTCTAGACCACCACTATGGTGACTTGGTTCATATCAAGTTGAACTCATTGAGTTATATAGAGTATATCATGTGTAAATTATTCATTATTGATAACGGTTAATGAGAATTCTTTCCATTCTTTCTCTCGTTCTTCTTCTTTTTCCAATTCTCTCTGCAAATGTGTGTATTATTGTTTATCTAGATCTATTATGTGCAGGTTCAACACATTTACATGCCCACTTTCCTTATTTTAGGGTTAACCCACTTCTAATTTCTCCATTAAATTTATTATTTAAATAATTTATTTTGTATTCACTTTGAATTATAGTACACTAATAACTTCACTTTATTATTTACCTTCTAAAATATCTTAAACCACTTTGACTACTTTGACCTTTTGGGGATTCAAGCCAACATATGAGGGTCCTCCAACTTCGTAAGGCCATAACTCTCAAACCGTGAGGAGTTATGTGGCGTTCCACATACCACTAGAAATGTCATGAAATTTACTATCCATATAGAATAGTATTACCTGTAAATATATCATAACTCATATTGTTATCCATCAAACAAGCTTGGGTCCATTACCCAAACCTGGGTTCTCCAACTTCACATGGCCATAACTCTCTAACTGTGAGGAGTTATGTGACGTTCTACATACCACCGGAAATGACGTCACAAGCACTATGCATATATGATAGTTTCACTGACAAATTCACTATCCTTAATATCATTATTCCACAATTAAGCATGGGTTCTCTCACTCCGCAAAGCGTCTTCCTGTGAGGGCTTTCACCATAAGGGGACCACTTTGGAGTTCATCCATCTTTACTTCTTATCAACCATGACAAGACAATAATGAGTCATATTTACATCAAACAAACTTGGGTTCATTACCCAAACCTCCATGCTACGGGGCTTTCTTCAAGGGTTGACATCAATGACAACCAACCTTAATCAACAATAGGCACCAATAATAGGTTCTCAAATTATTGAAGAATTTTTTTTTTAAGCCCTAGAAAAAGCCCCATGTTATGTATAAAATCCTTTATTAAGCCCTAGATATTGAATTATTACATTTCTAGTGTTATATTTGTATGTAGGATAGAACCCCTCATTGCACCCTTTCAATATATGTGTATCCTTTGTCTCTTATATATATACTAAGGAGACCTAGTCTTAGGATGATCTTATATCTTCATATCTAATATTGTACATTGAATATATTGTAAAAGGAGGTTTCCCACTCAAAGTGGACTATTATTAATTAATTTTTTATCATTCTCAGGGCGTTGGTTCATAACATTTGGTATCAAAAAATCTATCCTAGAATTTTGCTTCTTCAAGCGAGTCATATTGGAATTTTTTATATAACATTTTTTATAGGGTTATTCAGATAGAAAATTTTGGATCTGGTTCAGGAGACATATGTAAGTGCATCTGGTAAAAATTTCTCGTTCTATTTCATTATACTTTTGGAGATATAGAATATGGAAGATAGGGTTTTTTAGTCATCCTGAAATCAATTTTAAAGGCGTTATCTTGGTATTTTTTCTATAAATGTTTTTCTAAGAAGTTTCAAATATAAACATTTTGTGGAGACTGAGACAACATAATGAAGTACGTTTTTTCCAAATTTCAGGTTTTGGGTCATTATATTTTTAGATATACATTCTGTGAAAGTTGGGGTTTGTGACTAGTCCTAAAATTAGTCTCAAATGAGCCATATTTTTATTTTCACTATAAGCAAATTTTGGTGAAGTTGTAGACACTAAACGTTTTAGCATCTTGAGAATACACAATGAATTACATGTGGAAAAATTTTCAAAAATTGAATCATTACAATTTGTGAGATGTATCTTGTGGAAGTTGGGGGGGGGTTACTAATATTGAAATTAGTCTTATACAAGTCATTTGGGTATTTGTGGTATAACCTTTTATCAGTGAAGGTTTAGATTATGAATTTTTTCAGGATTTTAAAAATTCATATCAAAGAACTACAGGATGAAATTTCGGACTCTTAAGGGTTCAAAGTTCAAATACATATTAGGAAAAATGTTAGCCATCCATACATAATTCAAGTTAAGGGTTTGAAAGGTACATCACTTACAATTGACATAAATTTTGATTGGAAAATCTATTTCTTATGATTGAAAATTTGTGATAAAGAGGAAAAAGAGGAGAATTATTAGTTCTCACGTGGAAAAGGGTTATACAAGAAATATTACTTGTACTCCTCATAAAAAATCAAACACTGCATCTGAATCAAGTGAAGACTTAGAAAAAAGACTAACCCAATTAAAGAACCAAGTTGATGAAATGAGTGCTAGTATGTTGAAAGCAATGGATTTATGACATTCTCAGGAATACTTTAAAAAGGAAATGGAAATGAATGTAGATGAAAACCAGGAGCATATGGAAAAGAAGATGTTAGAATTGTAGAATTACATGTCTTCTATATGAAAATGTAAGGACATAATGTAAAATGTACAACAATTAAAGATTGAGTCCCAAAATCATGATTATTCATCACTTCAATATCCACATCATCAAGGATTGAAGTCATCACCAAGGAACTACTTCATTCCAAAGATCGATATGAGGAAGTTTCATGGTAAAGATCCTATAACACGAATATTCCAGATGGATCAATTCTTTGATCTACACCAAGTGACAAGCTTAAAAAAGGTACCTATTTCATCCTTGTACTTAGAAAATTATGAATTTGTTTGGTATGAATGGTATTGTGAAAGAAAAAATTAGTCTATTATCTCTTGGTCCATTTTTACAAACAATTTCAAAAGATCCAATTACAAAGCACAATTGACAATTTCAAAAGATCAATATTAGGTTAAATAATATTCCCGAGGATAATATGCTAGATCTATTTATGGGCACTCTAAAGGAGAACATTCAACATGAGGTGCATCTCTTCAAACCTAAATCCCTAGAGCAACATTTTAGTATGGAAAGAAAAGTGGAAAACAAAACTATGGCTATTAGAAGGGTGGCCTCTAACAATTATAGAGAGAACCATGTTCCCTCTTGTTGGCACCCAAATTTTTGGGTTAATTTCACGCACGTGCACAAATGAAGTTGTGTGCACTCATTCTATGTTTTGTGTGTGCTTATTCCAAATTTTGTACATTCCCATTCCAATTTTGTGTGTGCCTAGGTTAAATGTGCAAAGAAGGACAAGAAGTGCATGCAAGATGGAGTTTTGATAGTGTGTGCCAAATCCAGGATATGAAATATGCACATCGGTCTGAGTTTTGTCAGTGGCATGTTGGACATAGTGTCATTGATGTATTTTCATTTATTTCAACAGTCGATGTCTTTGATGTGATGATAAGTTGGTATGATGAATTGTCATTAATATCAACAGTATAATGGTTAGAATATAATGACTGATGTCAAATGGTTGGACGATATGCAAAGATAAAATATCAGGAGGGTTATCAAATGAAGATCAAATATTAGAAGAGATGGAACGATGAATATTCGAAGAATTGTTGGGGGATTAGTCAACGATCAGATCAATTCAAGACCGTTAATGCACAATCGCCAGATCAATGTCATGGATGAACTGCAGAGAGAAAAAGAAGAATTAAACGACTTTCTGGTTACAATCCTGCAATTGGTCTAGATCGTCAAATCTCATAAACTCAAATATCGACGACTATGGTTGATCCAACAAATGATCATATTAAGTCGGATTAATTCATGACCGCCGGATGTGCAATCGCCAAATCTATGGCAGGGATAGATTGCGGAGAGTGAAAGGAGAATTAAACATCGTTCTATTTCCAATCCCGCAATTAGTTAGGATCGTCATATCTTATATCTTCAAATATCATTGATTGTGGTTGACTCAACAACAAACACACAACTTCAATTTGCGGAGCTTAGGTGACAAGTTAAATGACTCACAATTTATGGTTCTGCAATCATCCTTGATCGTTGATATGATTCGAGTGTCTTCATGACCATTGGATCACTTTAAGTGGAAGTATAGGATAATCGAGTTAAAAGGTTTGAGAATTCGAATACCCAAATTATGTCAACCATCAGATCAAATAAAGTGGAAGGATAAGATAAGCAAAGTTGGAAGGTCGTTGGATTTAAACCAAGACAAAGCAAAATCGCATACAAATCGAGTCGTTGATCAAAGATCTTGATCAAACAAACATCATTCACTTCAGGTCTAAATATGTGAGGAGGTTACGCTCCGGAAAAATATCACTTCAAGAATTTTTAGTTTGAGATTTGAAATTCTCGAAGCCCAGAGAGCCAGAGAGCCGAAATAAATTCTCAATCTCCAAATCATCTGAAGTAATCCTCAACCATCTGATTCAAGAGGACACGTGGCATAGTCAGATAATGACAAGTGTCAAGTTGAAATCAACATTTCAGGTACGTGCAAATCAAGAATCAGAGTGACACGTGGCAGACACTCAGCTCATGCCACATCATCAAGTGATGTAAGCAAGTTACGTCACTTTGGGAGTTTTACTTTGGTATTCTCACCACCAGTAGATGCCCTAAGTCCCAAAGTCTCGAATGTTGAAGTCCCAAAGTAAATGGTAGCCATACATAGGAATGCCTTATTAAGATCCAACCATCATATTAAAGCAGTAAAATGATATATATATAGATAAGGATTGAATCCGACCATTGATCTGGTTCCGTGAAGTAAACATAAACCGTCTGATCTATTCAGTGAAATCTTCTCTAGGAGATTTGACATGTTGCAAATCCCAAAGTCTTGAAGTCTCAACAGTCGTCCATCTCATCGGGAGATTGAATCATGAGCATTGATTCTAATAAGCACTCATTTGGCCTAGCATCTGGTTACAGTCGTTGGTCATATGAAATAAGAGATTTAAAAATCAAAACATAATACGTCGCTAAAATTGATAAGTATGTGGTTTTGTGTTATTAGTCACATGTAATGGTTTGAAGGAAGAGCCTCTACAAAAATCGGTTTCTGCAATAATTGCAGAGATTCAGGATCGAGTTAAAAGATGAAATTGGTCCATATCCATGATCAATTTATTAAAATCCTTCACAGTAAGAATAATAAACTGTGATTTTGGTTAAGTTAAACGAAGAGGTGCAATGGTCCAAATAAAGGGACATGGTATATAACACTCACATTGTTTTGGAGAATATATAAATGAGAAAGAGTGGTGAGAAAAACATGTCTCTGCATTGTGAATCAGAAAATATATTAAATCACAGAAGCAGCGAAATATGCAGTAAAGACTTGATACATAAGTTTTTCCAGATTCAGAAAATAAGGGTGGTTGGGTGGTGCAAGGGTAGGTTGGTGCCTTCATAGCCTCCTACCAGTTGGTGCTGGTGAAAAAGGGTGTGGCTTCATCCTGATGAGTTGGTGATGATCGAAAAGGAAGAATATCTTCCTTCTATGTAACATGTAAAACCAATTTTGCAGTTAATATAAAAGCGTTTGTGGTTTTTCCCAATTTGGTTCCACGATAAAATTTTGTGTTAAAATTTTGTTTTCATGAATAAAAGAAAATTGATAAAATTATTATGTCACTGATTCACCCCTCCCCTCTCAGTGACAGGATCTGATCCTTCAATTGGTATCAGAGCTGGTCTCTTCACAAAATCTTTAAATCACTTGAAGAGGAATATACATCAGAATGGATCAGCAATTGAATATGTCATAAAAAATCCCCCTATTTAATGGTTAGGACTATGTCTTCTGGAGTGTTAGAATGAAAATTTATCTAATGTTCCAAAAGTCAAGCCCATAGAAGCAGAAGATAGGAATTGTTTTTGGGAACATACAAAATACTTAAACACACTACAAGCTGGACTGAGTAAGAAAATCCTTGCTAAGGTACTAAACTGTATAATGCAAAACAACTCTCAGATAAATTGGAAACTATATATGTAGGAGATACCAAGGTTAAGAGGGCCAAACTCCATACTCTTAAAGTACAATATGAAGGCCTAAAAATTAAAGATGAGGAAAATATCTATGAGTACTTCGAAAGAGTTGATAATATTATTAATTAAATTAGAATATTAGGAGTAGAAGTATCAAACAATGAGCTAGTTGAAAAAATTATAAGAACACTACCTATTCTATACAATCCTAAAGTGTTCGCTCTTGAAGATGGAGAAAATCTAGATAAACTCACCATGGATGAATTGTATGGAATCTTCACAGCCTATGAGTTAATATTAGGTCATGAGAATCACTAACAAGGAGAGGAAGCCTTCAAGGTACTCAAGAAAACAAAGAATCAAAAGTAGAAAATTCAATCCATCCATGATGAAGAATCTGATGTGGAAGAAGCAAATTTCATTAAAAAAATTCAGAAAGGATTGGGGAAGTACAAAGGCAAGCTGCCTTTCAAATGTTTTAACTGTGGAAAGGTTGGCCATTTTTCAGCCAAGTGTCCCTATCCCAAGGACGACCCTGAAGATGAAGAAAATAATATCAAACAGTACAATAAAAAGAAAAAACCCAACTACAAGAAAAAGTTTTACAAAGGGAAAAATAAATTTTACTCAAAAGAAGAAAACAACACTTCATCAGAGTCTAGTGATAGTGATGATTATGAAGTCCTTTTTCTAGGTATTGAAGAGTCTAATGATATAAGAGACATTAAACATGAGAAAGAGTCAGAAGATCAATCATAAGTTAATATGGAAGAAGAACTTCTCAGTGCCTTGGATGAATTAAGAAAATACAAAACCAGATATAGACAGCTGAAAAGTTTTGTAGTTGAACAAAAGGAAAAACATGAACTGAAAGAAGAGGATATGGAAAAAATCATGAGCAACCTAAAAAACCAAATCCTAGAAGAAAATAGGATCAAAGAAAGTATAGAAAAGTCTCTTAAAGAAAAACAAATAACCTGCGAAAGAATGGAGGCAGAAATAGTTCACCTAAGAAAAGAACTGGATACAAAACTCATTCAAACAAGATATGAGAATAGATCTAAAATACTGGATAATATTATTACCACACAAAGGGAATCAAGTAATAAAAATGGTGTAGGTTATTCTCATGAAAAAATCCAAGAGAACTCAAAATCTTATGCAGATGCTCTCCTCAGTACAATCAAGAAGGAAAACAAGACAATACCAAAGAAGGTTTATCAAAATAGGATCCTCGCATTTTCTTTGGTTATTTCTTTGCATGCTCTAATTTCATACACAAAGCTATGAATTGTAGAGAATATAGAAGATAATATCTAAAGGTTAATAACTATAACCTTAAAGATAAACAAGAAGTAAATCGAGTTAAAAGCAGAAACTATAACTCATTTGCACCTCTCCAAGAAGGGGACCTAGAATGATTCAGATGTTATAACTATGGGCATAAGGCCATTAATTGCAGATTAATGGAAGTTTTAGAACAACCAAAGTTCATTAGAAAGCAAAAGAAACTTTGGAGAGAAAAAACATCAAAAAAGGAATGTCTTATTGCCTTAAAAGCCCAAGATAAAGAAGACCTTTGGTATGTTGATAGTGGATGCTCAAAACATATCACAGGTAACAAGGACAAGTTTTTAGACTTAAAGAAACAAAAGGGTAAAGTTGCATTTGGTGACAATGCTTCAGGTAACATCCTTGGGAAAGGAACTGTGAGTTTGGGAAAAGACAAAGCCAAAAATGTGTTGCTTGTTGAAAAAATGAAACCTATTCTATTAAGTGTCAACCAAACCTGTGATTAGGGGCACTTTTGCATCTTTGATTCCCAGGAATGTGAGATCAGGAGAGAATACACAGGAAAATTATTTGGTACTGCTCCTAGAACTCCCAAAAATGTATATATACTAGATGCAAAATTGAGATATGGAATAGATGAAAATTGGATATGGAATAGAAGGTTGGGGCACATTAACTTTGACAATCTAGTAAAAGTCAACAATCTTGGTGCAGTAATAAACTTGCAAAATATCATAAAGCCCTCAAATACTATGTGTATACACTGTCAACTAGGGAAGAAAACTAGAATAAGGTTCAAAGAAAAGGAATACACAACCTCAAAACCTTTAGAGCTTGTTCGCAATGACCTATGTGGACCTACAAGGACCAAGAGTTTGCAAGGAGAGTTTTACTTTATGTTGTTCATTGATGATTTTGCTAGAATGGGTTGGATATGTTTTCTCAAAGAAAAATTAGAAGCACTTAACAAATTCAAAGCCTTTAAAACCCTTGTTGAAAATTAAAAGGAGACAAAAATCCAATTTCTTAGATCAGAAAACAGTGGTGAGTTCACCTCAAAAGAGTTTGATCTCTTCTGTGAAACCCATGGAATAAAAAGACAATTATCTGTTGCCAAAACACCTTAGCAAAACAGGATTGCTGAGTGAAAGAATAGAACAATTCAGGAGGCTGCAAGGACTATGCTCAATGAAGTAAAATTGTCTGATGGATATTGGAGGGAATTTGTAAGAACGACAATATACATATTGAATAAAGGTCATCTTAGGGTTAATAATGATAAGACTCCTTATGAACTATGGTTTGGAAGAGCTCCATTGGTAAAATACTTCAAGGTCTTTGGAAGTAAATGCTACATCAAAAGACTTGATGAGAATCTTGGAAAATTTGATGTCATATCTAATGAAGGTATTTTTCTTGGATATGCTTCTAAAAAGAAAGCATACAGATTCTACAATCTTATATCACATAATATTGTTGAGAGTGTGGATGTCAAGGTGGATGACCTAAAAACGTTAAGAATAAAAAAACAAGAGATTATACTTGAAAGTGAAGATGAAGATGATGATGAGTCAATTCGTACACAAGTAGAAGAAGTAGAAGATAATAAATAAAGGGGAGATGATGATATGCATATGAGTGAATATGAAGAAGATATTCAAGAAGAGATAAGAGAAGAATTCCCAAGAAGAACACAAAGACACCTCAAGAATGACTCAAAAGAATCATCCTGAAGAACTGATTATTGGAGATATGAATGATGGAGTGCACACAAGAAGACAACTACTGTATCAAACATAAATAGAAATGTTGTCACATATTGAGCCCAAATCAATCAAATATGCATGTAAAGACGAGAATTGGGCTAAATCTATGAATGAAGAATTGGACCAAATTGAAAAAAATCAAACTTGGGAACTAGTTCCAAGACCAAAAAAACAAATGTCATTGGAACTAAATGGGTGTATAAAAACAAAATGAATGAGAATGGGCAAGTAATCAGAAACAAAGCCAGATTGGTCTATAAAAGGTATGCTCAGGTCGAAGGAGTAGACTATGAAGAAACCTTTGCACCTGTGGCTAGATTAGAGGCAATTAGGATGCTCCTAGCTTTCTCCATCTACAGAAAATTTAAAGTATACCAAATGGATGTCAAGTCAGCATTTGTCAATGGAAACTTAGAAGAGGAAGTCTATATTGAGAAACCAGAAGGATTTCAATTAACTAACAATGGAGACTATGTTTGTAAACTAAAGAAAGCACTCTATGGGCTAAAACAAGCACCTCGAGCATGGTATGAAAGGCTAGATTCTTATTTACAAAAACAGGGCCTCAAAAGGGGATCAACAGACAACAATATTTATTGCAAAATTATTGGTAATAACATAATTATTGTGGAAGTATATGTTGATGACATTATATTTGGCAGTGATGATGAAAAAATGAGNGACAACAATCTTTATTGCAAAATTATTGGTAATAACATAATTATTGTGGAATTATATGTTGATGATATTATATTTGGCATTGATGATGAAAAAATGAGCAAGGACTTTGCTAGGATGATGCAACAAGAATTTGAAATGTCCTTGCTTGGTGAACTGAATTTCTTTCTTGGATTACAAATAATACAGTCCAAAAGAGGATTCTTTATCCATCAGTCTAAGTATGTTAAAGATATACTTAAGAGATTCCAGTTAGAATATTGCAAACCTATTAGTACACCTATGACAGTTGAATGTAAACTAAGAAAGGATGAGGAGTCCAAAGTTGTAGATCCAAAACACTACAGATCAATGATTGGGAGTTTTCTCTATGTAACAACTTCTAGACCTAATGTCAAGCAAGTTGTTGGGATGGTGGATAGATTCCATGTAGCACCAAAGGAGATCCATGTTCAAGCTGTAAAAAGAATCTTTAGGTATTTGAAAGGAACCATAGATTTTGGTTTGTGGTACCCTAGGAAGGATTCATTCACTTTAAAATCCTATTCAGATGTTGATTGGGCATGTAGTGTAGATGGAAAAAAAAGTACAAGTGGAGGAGCATTCTTTTTGGGAGAATCATTGGTAGCTTGGATAAGCAAGAAACAACCCTCAATTTCATTGTCTAGCACTGAAGCTAAGTATATTGTAGCAACTGAATGTTGTACACAAGTGGAATGGATGAATAAAAACCTTACAAGACATCAAAATAGTATTTGAAGAACCTACTACTATCCACTGTGATAATACAAGTGCGATAATTCTCTCCAAGAACCTTGTTCAACACTCAAAATCAAAACACATTCCCATAAAATACCACTATCTAAGAGATTAGGATGGAAATAAGAACATTAAATTGGAATATGTCCCAACACAAGAACATGTGGAAGATATTTTCACAAAACTCTTAAGCAGAGATGTATTTGAATATCTTAGGAAAAAATTGGGAGTAATCCTTCTTCCAACCTAAATCTCTCAAGAAAATAATGCATCAGTTGGCACCTATTTAGGGGGAGACAACAATCAACATCACAAGGAGTTATTCAATTATGACAGGAAAAGTGTGATTGTAGGAGGAGTTACCAATGGTCAAGACTCTGATCAGAAGTATTTAGACAGACAGATCATACAAGAATAAACCCTTTTGTCATTGATGTCAAAGGGGGAGAGTAATTTCAGAGAAGAGAAGCAACATCACAAGGGGATATTGTGTATGAAGTTTGTGAGTTTCCATCAATGACAAAGGGGGATATTGTGTATGAAGTTTATGAGTTTACATCAATGACAAAGGGGGATATTGTTGGACATAGTGTCATTGTTGTATTGCCATTGATGTCAACAGTCGTTGTCTTTGATGTGATGATAAGTTGGTATGACAAATTGTCATTAATATCAATAGTATAACAATTAGCATATAATGACTGATGTCAAACAGTTGGACGATATGCAGAGATAAAATCTCAGGAGGGTTAGAAAATTAAGATCAAAGCTCAGAAGAGATGGCGTGATGAATCTCAGAAGAATCGTTGGGGGATTAGTCAATGATCAGAACAATTCATGATTGTTAATGCGCAATCGCCAGATCAACAGTAAGGATGAATTGCAAAGAGAGAAAAAAGAATTAAATGACTCGCTAGTTAAAATCCTGCAATCGGTCTAGATCGTTAGATCTCATAAACTCAAATATTGACGATTGTGGTTGATCCAGCAAATGATCAGATTAAGTCAAATTAAGTCATGATCGTTGGATGTGCAATCGCCAAATCTACGACAGGGATAGATTGCAAAGAGTGAAAGGAGAATTAAACATTGTGCTATTTCCAATCCTGAAATTAGTCAGGACCGTCAGATATTATAGCTTCAAGTATCGACGATTGTGGTTGACTCACCAACAAACTCACAACTTCAATTTGTGGAGCTCAGGTGATGAGTTAAATGACTTACAAGTTATGGTTCCACAATCATCCTTGATCATTGATCTACTTCAAGTGTCTTCACGACCATTGGATCACTTTAAGTGGAAGGATAGGATAAGCGGGACAAAAGGTTTGAGAATTCAAATACCCAAATTTTGTCAACCATCGGATCAAATAAAGTGGAAGGATAGGATAAGCAAAGTTGGAAGGCCGTTGGATTTAAAACAAGACAAAGTAGCATCACATACAAATTGAGCCATTGATCAAATATCTTGATCAAACTAACATCATTCACTTTGGGTCTAAAGATGTGAAGAGGTTACGCTCCAAAAAAATCTCACTTCAAGAATTTTCAGTTTGAGATTTGAAATTCTTGAACCCCAGAGAGCCAGAGAGCCGAAATAAATTCTTGACCGTTGGATCATCCAAAGTAAGCCTCAACCATATGATTGAAGAAGACACGTGGCACAGTCAGATAATGACAAGTGTCAAGTTGAAATCAACATTTCAGGTATGTGCAAATCAAGAATCAGAGTGACATGTGGAAGACACTCGACTCATGCCACGTCATCGAGTGACATAAGAAAGTTACGTCACTACAGGAGTTTTACTTCGAGAGTTTCACCACCAGTAAATTCCCTAAGTCCCAAAGTCCCGAATGCTGAAGTCCCGAAGTGGACACGAGTCGTTCGATCTGAAATATCACTTCAGGTGCATTCTCAACCGTTTATCATAATACAGTGGAAGGATAGCGTAAGTTGAAATAGTCAAAGTCCCGAAATAAATGGTAGCCATCCATCTCAATGCCTGATTAAGTTCCATCCATCATATTAAAGATGTAAAATGATATATATATAAGGATCGAATCTTACCATTAATCTAGTTCCGTGAAGTAAACGTGAACCGTCTGGTCTATTCGGTGAAATCTGCTCCGAGATATTCAACATGTTGAAAATATCGAATTCTCGAAGGGAGAAGTACTGACAGTCGTCCATCTCATTGGGAGATTGAATCATGACCGTTGATTCTAATAAGCACTCAAGATATTGTTTGGCCTAGCGTCTAGTTACAACCATTGGTCATATGAAATAAGAGATTTAAAAAGAAAAACATATTACGTCGCTAAAATTGATAAGATCGTGGTTTTGTGTTATTGGTCACATGTAATGGGTTGAAGGAAGCGCCTCTGCAGAAATCGGTTTCTGCAATAATTGCAGAGATTCGGGACTGAGTTAAAAGATTAAATTGATCCATATCTTTGATCAATTTATGAAAATCCTTCACGGTAATAATAATAAA
>SNQJ01S0058662.1:24661-40335 GCA_010110895.2 Picea sitchensis
CTGCAAGATAAATGCTAGAAATCAAGTGAAAGATACAAGAGAAAGACTAGCTAAATACTAGCAAAACTCAAGATTAAAGACCAAGATACTAGCATGAAAAGACAAGGCTGTTGTAAACACTTTTTGCAGCAAATTATATCAGCCTTATGGTTGTAACAATCAATGTGTTACAGCAAGAAAATCAACCACTAGAACTCCTCCAAAATTTGCCAAAACGTGCTCTAGAGCAAGTGAGATATGTGCAAACTTTGGGCAATTTCCAATGGTTGATTAGAGAGTTATTCAAGCAATTAGATTAGGGTTTCTGCAGCCCTAATGGCTGAAGATGCAAATTTGTAACAACAACAAGAACTATCCCTTTGATGGGGACACCCTAGTGGCTGTGAGGTGCTCTAAGCATAAGGAACACAATCCAAGTAGCAAAAAGTAAATATGACAAGAAATTACGTTTCCCAATGCAATATTTTGTTTCGCCAATGCAAAATTAGTGCCTTTAGTTATGGGTTAATGCGGTCAAAAAAGAAAGAGCTAGGGTTACTAAGACCTTGGGGGTGTAAATCCTCTTACTTCCCAAGGTAAGCAACCTTAGCTAGCGTTTGAAATTGAGGGGTGTAAATCCTCTTACTTCCTCAACAAAACCCTTGCAAAATAACTTTAAAAGCTTGATAAAATGGTGGAAACTAGGATAGGGGTGTATATCCTTATACTCCCTATCTAGCCTTGGCCAAAACAACCTTATCTTGAATCACCAATGATAACAACAAAGTAAAGAACCATACCATTTCAAGAAAAAGCCTTAACATGCCAAAGTAAACCTCCACAATAGCAAAAGAATGACCTCCAAGAGATAGTGCACCATCATCATCATCAACCATAACCAAAAAACATTATTCCATAGCACAAAAGGCAGAATACTCCAAGTGTAGCGAAAATTTCAGTCCAAGTACTTCTCACAAGTGGGAGAGTTATGTTAAAATGAGATCTTATGATCTCTTATTTATACAAAATGTCACTAAGATAGTTTGTCCACATAATTAAGGGTAAACCACAAGACTAGGGGTCAACAACCCTAATCTTGCCCCTTTTACAAATTAATATTAAACAATTCACTTTTAATTTCACTTTTGCACAAAGAAAAACCCTAGTTATAAGGACGCCAACCCTTTAGGGGACGTTTTGGCACTAGGAGAAAGTCGTTGGTGAAAGAGGAGTGTAGAAAGGCTTCCCAAAGCCACATGTCAATCATCCAAGTCACTTCCTTCTTGGTCAAAGCCTCAAACCCCTCAAAACGTCCTTGTGCCAATGCATGTCAACCTCACCACCAAACCCTATCCCCCCTAGGTGACGTCATGCCTCTAAAGGTGATGTTTTGCCTCTCCTAGGCAAAATGTTTGGCATGTGGGGGCTAGGTTATGTTGTCCAAGTCATCTTCTAGGTCTTCAAAGTTTGATCTCTCTCATCTGACATGCGGGCCCTTGGCATCCACCTGTGGGATTCAAGCCCCATGGAAGCCCAAGCTAGGCTTGTTCTTCCAAAACCGTCCACCAACTAGGTCTCGCAAAGACAAATAAGCACGCCCTCTAAGGATCTCAAGTCATAACATCATGATAAGTGAATCCAATCAATAAACGAGCCACCTAAGCATGTGCATCAAAGATCACTATGTCAAACAATTAAGCGCTCAAAGACATTATGCGACTCTTTACAAATTAATATTAAACAATTCAATTTCTTAATTTTACACTTTGCATTGAAGAAAAAACCCTAGTTATAAGGACGCCAACCCTTTAGGGGACGTTTTTCCACTAGGAGAAAGTCAAGCAGGAAAGAGGAGGAAAGGTTTCCCAAAGCCACATGTCAATCATCCAAGTCACTTCCTTCTTGGTCAAAGCCTCAAACCCCTCTAAAACGCCCTTGTGTCAATGCATGTCAACCTCACTACCAAACCCTATCCCTCACATGCCTCTAGCAGGATAAGCGGCATCCTAGGAAAAATGTTTTGCATGTGGGGCTAGGTTATGTTGTCCAGCCATCTTCTAGGTCTTCAAAGTTTGATCTCTCTCATCCTGGACATATGGCCTCGCATCCAATCTGTGGATTCATTCCAGGAAGCCCAAGCTAGGCTTGTTCTTCTTCCAAACCATTCACCAACTAGGTCTCGTTAAAGACAAATAAGCACTCTCTCTAAGGATCTCTCAAGTCATAACATCATGATAAGTGAATCCAATCAATAAACTAGCCACCTAAGCATGTGCATCAAAGATCACTATGTCAAACAAATAAGTGCTCAAAAACATTATGCTAATATGCAAGCTTTGAATATGAGGGTTGACCAGGTGTCCCATTGGGTAGATCTTGCCCTGGTCAAGGAGAGTTTCCAGATCCCTCTAATCCATGTAAAGTGGGTGAAGTGGTTAGGGTCAAGACTCAATAAGCATAGGGATCATGACATACAAGAGGTCATGTTGTCTCATTCATGGGTGCCTTCAGAGGGTGTGTGTGGTACCTTCGTTTGTAATGCACTTTTCCAAGCCCATCATTTTTCCATTCCCTTATTTCTTCATAACTTAAGGAAAATGAAGGCCACCCGCCTCGGGCGTGGTGTCCGTATAATGACCTGCAGTCACCCACAAATACCTATGGAAATGAGAAGGTTGGCTCAGTGGATGAGACCCCTTCTCTACCATGCAACCCAGAGCCATTACCCTGGCTTTGGACAATTGATGGTAATGTCATACCACTAGATATCTATGGACATGATAGGTCGGCTCGTGATGAGACCTCCCATCCCTCCAACCAACCTTTTAAGCATTCTCAACCATATTTTATTGTGGGTCCCCCTTTTCTTAAATATAAGTGTTTCATTTTTTTTTCTTGGGTGATCCCTGGGAGAGGCATCTAGAAGGTTCATACATAGGCTTTTATCTTTACCCAACATCAAACCCTCTCGGCTCGCCCCTTCTTCCCATAAATGAGGGACAACCCCCTTCTTAGGTCAATACATCCTAACATCCCAAGAGATAAGGGAAATGGGGAAATAGTGATGAAAGTGGTAAGTATGTTCCAGAACGACACGATGGTTCTTCAAGGGAGTTCCTAGTAGGAAACCCATCCCCAAGGAAGACCACTTCCATTAGGGTATACAATGTCAACCACCAAGGTGAAGCAGGCAAAGGCATACCGTCCAAGCATATATCATGAAATCTAAAGCAATCTAAGATACAAACATACTTTAAATGCCTCAAATATTGATATGATGCTCACTATAATAATCGACATTTGTACCTCATGGAGCAAGGCCCACTCAGCTTCCGTAAGTCAACCGGTGTGGTGGATGCCATATGAAAATCTATGACCCTAGTGCTGGTGGTGAGAAGGGTCTCCATCCTGGGTAAAGGATACCGCTAGTCATGTAGTCTCGACACTCCATATCCAAGAACCGGGAGGGCCTCGAGACATAATTCCTTTGGGTTATCCACAAAATGGGATAACAGAGAGCACACAATAGTTCAAGTCCATCTCTGTCGAAGACAAGAAGAGGTCTAGGAGTAGATGAGAGCTACGGTGGAGAGATGAATAAGATCGCCTCCTACTCTTGATGGTGATCATAAGAAAGATGTAGCATGTTGAGACTTGACTATTGGGCATGAGGAAGTACATCTAGTTACATAACTACTCCTCACAAAAAGAAGGAAGAAATTGCCAGCATCTACCGTGTGGAAAAGAATCAATGTGATGGGATAAGTTTGTGCAATGGCAACACATTGATGAGAAGAAGATTACTTGGAGGGGAGTTCAAGAGATATTTTCAAAGCAAATACTTAAACTAAGCTGCTACTATGATAGAAAATGAAGGAGTTCTTCAAACCTGCTTGGGAGTATGACCTTAGATGAGTATGAGAGAAGATTCTTACAGTTGCCGAAATATGTTGCTTTCATCAAGGATGAACAAAGTCAAGATTCAAAGGTATCCGAGTGGTCACATCAATTTTCAAAGGATAAGATATAGTATGATGATCCCGAGACACTAGAGGAAACCATAAGAGAGTTGAATGCCTCTATGATCAACATAAAGGAAGACCATTTCCAAAAGGTTTGGGAAGACAAGAAGAAAGGAAAGATGGAATGGAGGAAGAAGGGAAATAAGCCAACATTCCTCAGAAATAATTCTCGACAACCAACTTCTAAAGAGTCCATAATGACATAAACAATGGGGCAAAGACCAAGGCAAAGAACCAATGAAATGTTGGGCTAGAGGGAGATCACATGTACAGAGTTTGCCCTTAGAGAGGTGAAAAAGTGAGAACTCTGCTCACAATGTACAACATGATGATATAGTGGAGGACATGGGCAAAAATGTACCAAGGATCATATGCAACTAAAACTCAACTTGCTTATTATCCAACACTGCATAAATCCTTGGCACATGATTGAAGTGGAAGATAAGATTAATGACAAACCCATTGCTATTTTAATTGATTCAAGGAGCGGGGTTATAGTTATCTAGACTTAAGATGGTGGAGATTTCTACTTGCCGCTGTTAGGCTTGAAATCTTATCGGTGCCTAGCTACGGAGCTAAGAGGAAAAAAAAAATAATTGATATGGTTAAGGCATTCAATGGACATGAATGGACCGAGTGCAAGGGCAGATTTGAACATCACACGCTATTCTATGATTCCCCCATAGGTAATGGATTGGTTGGAAAAGCACGTTATCCTAGATTGTTATAATAAGGAATTTACTTGCTTGGATGAGGAAGGAACTCAGAGAACAGTCGTGATTCCAAGGGCGAACTATCAAAAGCAATTTCAACCTTGGCATTGAAGAAAAGCTCAGAAAGGATGTCAATATTTGCAAAGACATACGGAAGAGACACCCAAGGATAATGTGCCAAGCATTGAAGACTATGTTGTCTTAAAAGAGTTTGAAGATGTATTTAGAGAAATAACGGGGTTGCTACCCAAGAGAGATATTGATTTATCAATATGATGCTTGGAGCAACCCCAATATCCAAGGCTCCTTATAGATGAGTACACAAGAGTTGAAGAAGCTACAAATGCATCTTGAAGAGCTTTTGAAAAAGGAGTATATATGCCCAAGGTGTCACCAAGTGCCCCAGTTGTTATTTGTGAAAAGAAAGATGGTACCTCGAGGATTTTAGACTGGACTTCGTGGAAACTGGTAAGTCGACTATGAAGAACAAGTATCCTTTGCCAAGGATGAATCTTTTTGATCAACTAAAAGATGCTAAGATATTCTTCAAGATTGACCTCGTGATCGAAGTTATTATCATGTGAGAATTAAGGAAGAAGACATCAACAAGACAATATTTAGAACAAGGTATGGCCATTAGTTAATAATGGCTTAATTTGGATTCATCAAACCAACCTGCCTCATGCGTTTAATGAATGGTATTTAAGAGATTACTTAGATAAGTTTGTCATTGTATTTTGAGACATACTTATCTACCCTAAGTTTGAAGAAGAGCATGAGCAACCCTTGAGGATGGTGCTACAAGTATCAAGAGAGCATTGAACCATATGCCAAGTTGAGAAAGTGCTCATTTTACCAGATGCGTATACATTATCCGGGCTATAATTATTAGAGGATGGGATAAAAGTGGATCTAGAAAAGATAAGAGCCATTGAGGGATGGCCGGTACCAAAGAATGTCTTAGAGGTAAGATCATTCACAAGACTTGCGGTGGTATTATAGAAGATTCATAGGGATTTTCAAAGATCAGCATTACCCAATCACATCTTTGCAAAGAAGGGTAATATTTGAGTGGATCTCCGATTGTGTAAGAAGTTCTCAACACTTGAAGAGTTTATTAACAAGTGCACCGATATTGAAGATTGCCGATCCCAATGAAGATTTTATTGTATTGATGCATGCAAAGAAGGGCTTGGTAGTCCTTAGTTAGAATGGACATGTGATATGTTATGAATCGAGGAAATTAAAATAACATGAAATGAACTATGCTACCCATGATTTAGATTTATGTAGCCTATAATAATACGCCTTAAATATGTGGAGGCATTATCTCAAGGGTAGAAAGATTCAAGTTGAGGACAAACCATAGTGGTATGAAATATTTATTTTGAAAACCAACGCTGGAATGCCGGGCAACCGATGGTTGTAATTCCTTAGTGAGTATGACTTGATATAAAGCATAATAAAGGTAAAGAGAACAAGGTATTTGACGCACTCAAGAGGATGTATGAGATGCATGTTACAACCATTAGCATATATAAATCTGATTTGAAGGACAATTTTAGAAGCTACAAAATCAAATCAACAATACATGGAGATAAAAAGCAAAATTACAAATGTAATTTGTAGTAGAAAATTGAAGACTATAAGTTGAGAGAGGATGGAACTTGCGTACGTGGACACAGCTTATTTTCCTAATTTTCAGGAGTTGAAAATTATGGTTCTAAGAGAAATGCATAACGCGACTTATGCGTCAAGTAACTCGGTTACCAAAAGACAATTACCGCTAAGAGCCAATATTATTGGCCAATTATGAAGAAAGAGGTGGTTGTTTATATTTCTAGATGTCTGGAATGTCAAAAAGTAAAGGCCGTTACCGCATTAATCATCGGGTTTGTTATTAACCATTACCCATTCCCCGGCGGAAATGGAAGTTGTAACAATGGATTTACTCACTATGACACGAATAACCAAAACAACATGATTCCATCATGGTGGTGGTGGATAAGCTTACAGTTAAGCTGGCTTTCATTCTTTATTCCAAAGAAGTTTTCACGCAATCACAAGGCAACTAACATTGCATTTATTTATATGAGGGAAATTGTCATGCTTCATGGTGTGCCTAAGACAATCAGGTGGTTCCGACAGATCCTGCGCTTACATCAAATTTTTTGAAAGGATTATTCAAAGGATTTGGGACAAATCAAAACTTTAGCACAACCCATCATCCAAAATCGATGGGCAACGTAAAGGGTCAATCAAAGGATTGAAGTAAGGCAGGATGTATGTGATGGATAAACCATCAAAATAGGAAGATTATCTACACTTGGTGGAGTTTGATTATAAAAATGGGTACCATGCATCTTGAAGATGAGCCCATTTGAACTTCTTTATGGCAAAAAGTGCAACACAATTGCTGAGCTTAGGACAACCCAACGAGAGAGTAGAATAATTCACTCAGGAATGAAGATGCATGGTGAAAATAAATCGAAACTTAAAGGCTGCCCAACACGTAGAAAAGCTATGTAGATATGCATAACTCACAAAGAGCTTCTAGCGGTGACTATGCGTTCTTTTGAAAGTGAAGGCCAAGAGAAGTTCCTTGATGTTGGGAAACCATTTGAAGCTAGTAGTACGTTATTGCGGTCCATTTGGAATCCTTTGAGAGGATTGGTCCCGGCGGTACGTTACGTTTGCAATTCACCTGTATCCATGCGCATTCATAATGTATTCCATGTCTCTTTGCTTAAAAGCATGTATCCCGATGCTAACTCATATAACTGATTGAATGTGATTCAGTATTTAGGAGACTTTTGAGTACAACCTGCGTGCATATTGGATTGGAAGGTCAAGCAAATTTAATTGAGCCGATAAGAAGAACCAATGGACCTAGTATGACCCCTCATAGCACAAATCTCCCACCCTCCAATTGAGCTCGATATATGTTGCTATCAACGATGAAAACCCCGCTTATTAAAGGAGCACGGTTCCAATTGTTACCCACCAAACCCTCCGCTTTGGGCTAGCGTTTGCTGGCCTTGGGGAGTCCCTAGGCACAATGAAGCCTTGTTGGCTGATCTAAGGTCTGATTTTCTGCGTTAAAACAAAAAATTAGCAAGCTGTTCATCTTGGACAACGTGTAAAAGCGGTAAAAAATAGTGAGAAAATCGATCTTATACACTTCGAGGGAACCTCCGCAGGGTTAGCACAATGAAGATAGACTGGAAAGAAGATGAAAACTATTCAAAACGATTGAAATTAACCATGATAAACAGTCTTGAAAATGACATATCAGATTACGAATTTACCATAATATCGCCAAGAAAAGAGGTTTGAATGACAAACATACACTTCTTTATTGATCAAGCTTGCAAGAGAGTTGATTGTGCCACACTCGACAAGCCTACAACCGATACAATGACTACTTTGCTCAAAGAGGAGCCACTAGACTAGAGAGAAAGAGAGAAGAGAATGAGAGAGAGACACTATGTCGCCATTGCAAGAACCGACAATAAGCCAAGGCAAGCCTCCAATATATATCTAGAGGGGGCACATATCTCAATGAGAAAGAGGGACGCATGAAGGGAGTAAAAATAGAGTCTAAGTTTAGAATGGGCGCATGAGTGCATGGGGGAGATAATTTTAGGAAACTCTTCCATCATAAAATTAATTATTATATGCTCCAATTTTAGGAATATGCACCCTAGCTTTGGTGGATGCCACATCATTGCCACATGCCTAATTCCTCGTGAATCGCCACCTAGCAATCGCGACGATCTATTGACCCCGCCAACATGAGTAAATCCGGTAACAGAACCTCTAAAAATGTGGTTCTCTAAAATAGATTCCCCGGTTCATTTTTAGAAAAGCGTCCACACATATTGCCGCACAGAAAGTCGTCCAATAACTTTGAATTTATACTCATTATCCTATTCTTCCTCGCGATCTCGACATGCCATCGAATAAATTACGGCCCCGATGTCTTCAACCCCTAAAATAAAGTAACTGCGACATCATCGAAAAAGGTCCAGCTACCTCGGATGCCCGTGATCAACACCGCGTTCTCTAATTCAAATCAAATCAATCACAACCGCCAAAATAGCAAGTTCCCACATGTCGCCCGAAAAATGTCACGGCCCAGAATCCCTAAAGGACCCACACCGTATACCAATTGCCCTCAACCGTCGAGACCCACTCAAACCGCGTCTCCTAAAAAGTAGCAACACAAATATAAATACATCTCTCTCTCAAAACGCACGGAACCAAGTAGATCAGGACTTTGAACTAAGTAACTCAGATCGATCATGTACCGCCTGCGGAACCATCCTCCCACCCGCCAACATAAGTGCTAAAACCCCTGGAAAAATCCTCGATGCCAACCAAAGTGTTGCATGTCGGTTCTTAACCCTTAAGACTTCTGGCGTGAAAATCGTTAACAATGCATGCACTAAGGGATGGGATCCCCGGTGGACAGTCGAGAACCACAAGAATCTTGTGTCCATATTAATCAACCGATGCTCCATGAACCCAGGAAGGTAATCAAAAACACCCCTCAGAACTCCGTGGAAGGACGACAAAAGGCCTTATAATCCCACGAACAGAACAACCGTAGTCGACTCCAGGCACCAAAGCTCGTCAACATGTCCATGGAGGTCACCATATAATCCTCCCATCAAAACTCCAAGACCAAGTAATCCCATCCAAATTCGCCACTGCCACCACCCAATGATGTAAACTCTCCTTTCTGTAAATGTGTTGATGTCGACACAAGGGAGCAAGTCACTCCATCAGATGTCAATAATAAACTATAGTTACAAGAACTGAATCCTAACTCAGAAACCTATTTGGCCCAACCACTCAGCCCCCACCCCACCAATCGTCAATCAAGACTCCAGACGGAATCGGTTTTTTGCCCTCGAACTGACCTGCTCAGATTGTCTCCATGAAGATGAACTACAACACAAAAGGTAGGGGAAATTAGATTTTTTTAAAAATTTAGGGTTAGCCCTAAACAATCAACTTGATCCCACTAGCACCCAATGCTTAGGTTAAAATTTAATGTTTGAATTGTTTTCAATCATTCTGCAATGATGTGCTACTGCTTATGGACTGATGTCTCACTTAAATGTTGAATACAAACTCCTAATCAAGACTGTGGATACTCACTGATAAGAACTTTAATACACAATAGCAATGTTTAAGTAACTAGTGCTCTTAGTTTCTTTGCATTCTATGGTTAATAAACTCTCTTTCTCAAGGCTAATGATTGATGATGTTCACAAATGAAATCTCAGCTATCTTCTTGTCCCAAACTTTGATATATTACATGCTACAACAGTAATAGCTTGCACTTAATTCCACTTTCAAACACGCTCTAAATCGATTATATCTTGTGGTGGTAATTTTATGACATTTCATATAAGCTTTATATCCTTTGATGAGCAAATTCTGAGCTACATCTTGTTGTTCTTAAAGACCTGATATAAATAATGGCAGTACCCTAAAGAGCACTTTCCTAATCATTGACCAGAACTTAACTCTTATGAATGGTGGAATGATTTGATAAATGGTATGCTTCATTAAATCTCTTAAGTTCCATGTTCACATTGTCATGCTCTAAGACTTGTAATTACGCATTGTGAATGCTTACTCTATATCGGTTCATCGAGTATAATTGTTTCATACGATAACCTTGGTTTGCAATCGGATTCACATTGGATGCACATGTGACATGAAGATATGAGAAACTTGCAAATTTGTGTATAATGGTTTGATTCATGGATGCCCATGAATATGTATTTGTTTTTCAAAATTTGAATATTTTATGTATTTTAGTGACCGTTTTTGATCCAGTTTTTCCGGTTTTTCCTCGGTTCCTAGCTCGGTTCTGTTTGGGTCAATTTGGCTCAATGACCGTCCTATTTTGTAATATTGATAAACAATTGTGGAAGTGCTAAGGAACACCACCACAATGTCATGTGTCCTAAGGTAAGGCACAACTCCGACATGGAAAGATGTTCAAGTCATCAAGGATTGCTCATCCAATCAAGGACTAATGATACTCAACTTTGTCGGATGCGAAATAACTGCAAATGAGGCTAACGATTACTAAGGTGCTCTACCTCTGGGTCATCTCAGATAATGTGTGGAAGTCGATACAAGATGACTTGTTGGTTAGCATCAATGATGTCTCCCCTTCTCTCAACTCGCGATGCTAGCATCATCAAGATGAAAGAACCAAAAATTCATGTCCCTAAGGCCGGACGAGGGGTGACTGACTAAGTGAAGATCAATGATCGTGAGATGAGGAGACAAGATATAAGATGACTCAAGACACTCATATGTCTCCTCAAACCACCCATCCTAAAGGCTCAATACTTCAAGGATAATGAAAAATGGAACCCCCATCCAGCTCACTCTAATGATAGACACAAAGGTTCGACATGTGTAAGATATTCAAATTTTGACCCAGGAAAACACTAGTGGACAACCATTTATTCAAAAAGGAAATAATGCACAAGATCTCACCACATACGATATAACTAGGTAAAAATCAATGACACTTATGCAAACATTGAAAAGTAAATATCGAAATGGAAGACACTTCAATGGAAAGTAAATTGCTGTCCTAAAACTGTAAAAATTAGCAAGAAAGAAAGACATGAAAAGACAATGTTGGAAAGGAAAGACAACCACCCTAGACCCAAAATTTTAATTCAAAGTTGCCATGATTAAATCATGATACTCAAAGGACCAATGTAACAATGCATCCTGCATTTAGACTCATTCGACGAAAGTTGTTGACCTATTCAAATTAGGGGTCAACTCCATGCACCATGAAGTTATTTCATTCATGTTGAAGACACATTGGTTCTACTTGGCATCCGATGTCTCAAAGATTAAATTCTTGAACCACACTGCTGGCTATTAATGTAATGAGTCAAAGATGAGTCATAGTTAGTCAGTAATTCTGGATGTTTTCATTAAGGAGTTCCTTTCACCGAGGGTTTTTATCCTTAGGTTGTTAGTCAGTTCCTGGCCCTGGTTGGTTTCCCTTGAGTTTTTCCCCTCCTCACATGCAATACTTTCCTCCAAAGTGCTGAACTAATGCCCAATGGTTTCGTCCCTTGGTAACCTTTGCTTAGGATTGATGTAATTGACCATGCCAGACATTGTAGAAAGCTTCATGGAATTTCGTCATTTAGTCTGATAGGGTTTTAATTAATTAAGTCTTAATGATTTAATTAATTAATTAATTTTTGAGCAATGATGTAAAAACTTAGCCTTGGGATTTTGATAGGGTATTTGTGCTCAAAAGAAATGGAACAACACCCCTACACCCATAGGCTGGTTTTAATAAGTTTTGATAGTAATGGTCCACTTAGAGTCAGAGTTTACTAAAACAACAATTTTAATTGATAAGGTGACATTAGTCAAATGTCAAAATTTTTGTAATTTATGAGTTATCGAGTTAGTGGTAAGGTGGCAATGGAGCAAGTTAGGACTCCCCTCCTAACTCACCCAAACCCATCCTAACCACTTAAAGCCTCTTCATCTCACCATTTAACCACATTATCACCCTTTTCCTTGCCCTAAGGGGAAAAACGACCCCTTTAACCCAAACTTTAATAAACTTCACTTAAACCTTAATCTCTTGACTTTAGACTTTGTGTGGGCTCCCCATAAGTGAGGTGCACCCTTCCCTTGCCTCCACATCACCTTTACATGGCCCCCACGTCCCACTCTCTTGCTCGTGTGGCTCTCTACAATCTCACCTCCTCCTCGATAGCTCACCTCTCCCCACCCTTGGCCATCTGTTTGAGCCTTGGGTTGTGCCAGGGTCTCATGAGAGGTGCCTTAGCCACTCACCTCACTCTCTGTCCCCACTCCATGTCATTGATCCAAACCCTAAACCCAAGGAGGTTTCACCATAGAGATTCTCACTATCTCTCTCAAAGCAACACTTGGCCTCCATCCAAGGCCCCTCACTTGCCTCTTTGGGCATAAATGAGACCCTCCCTCATTTCTTCATTTTCTTGAGCTACCTGTTGTCACAAATTTCACCCCATCCCCTTGCCTTGTCACCAAGCCATCCACCCCACAGCTCCTTTGAGGGTTTTGAGGGAAGTACAACCCAACATTCCCCACATTTTGAATAGAGAAAAGCTTTGATGATCATGAGGAGATCCTTTGAGTATCTTCGGATTTCATCTACAATACGAGGTGATATTGGTAGCTTAGCTCTTTATGATCATCAAGTAGTAGATCTTGGTACATATATTCCCACTAGGTAAGATAGCTAAGAGTATTCTAGTTATCTCATGTTATTGTTGGATAGTTTAGACTAGCATTTCGCCTTCTAAACTCATTCAAGATAACCTGCCATTCCATGCCTCACATGTTTCTCTAAGTTGCAGTGTCATTCAAAGGACGATTGGGATAGTATTCCATGAGGAGTCTATCCTTATTCCTTACTCAATCTACCCTTGGGCCCTTCCTACACTCCAAAACTTGTTCTTATTATCCATTTTCTTTATGCATACATTTCCAGCTTTATTTCAGCATACTAACACTCTTAGATAGGTCAATAATATCACATTTTTCTTGCAGATTTTTGTGTGGAAATTTTCTGTGTTAAAGCAGAAAATTTCCTCTAACGTTTGCTTGTGTTTTTCAGCATTTCCAGCAAGCTTTTGCTTGCTGGTTTCTGCAGAAACTTACCAGCAACAAGGGGAAACGCTGCCCAAATTCGTCCACAAGCCTTCACCAAAGCATATCTCACTTGGGTAACGAATTTCCAACGTTTTCCTAGTATATAGTTTGTATATTTTGTACTATTTCATTCATTTTCTGTATATTTGTAAAGCTATTTAATTGCCGACACCTTGGGTGTGTGCTTGGCCTAGCCAACCCCCCAAAATCGTCTTGGCTTGTTTATTATTCATTCCTAAGTTATTCAATTAAAATTTTTCATTCTTTTGGTTAATATTGCTAAGATAGTCTCTGCCTGAGCAGTCGGCCAGGAGCCTACCTGACATTCTCTCTCCCCGGCTCTCCAGCGCTAGAGAACGAAGGTTGAATGCCCTGCTTTTCTGTGCAGTTATATCTTAGGGATATTAATTTAAATGTGCCGGCACCTTGGGGGAGTCATCCCCAAAATCGCTTTGGCCTAAAGGAAATTAATTTCGATTCAGTTTTGTCTTGTATATTTGCCGACACCTTGGGGGAGTCATCCCCAAAATCGCCCTGGGCTTAAGGAAAATCAATCTCTAACTTGTTTTTTATTGTTTATTTGCCGACACCTTGGGGGAGTAATCCCCAAAATCGCCTTGGCTAAAGGGAAAATAACTTGTGATGCTTTACATGCTATCTATTTGGATTATCTTTAGTGATTATCATCTGTTTTTGTGCTCTCTTTAGCTCACGGGCTACTTCCTTTTTTGCAATCAATGGTTTTGATGATGATGGATAAATGACATATTTTGTGGTGGATGTCTATGGAGCTCACGGCCTAGTTCATGTTTTAAGCATTCATTTCTTGAGCTCACGTCTTGGTTAAATTTTTTAGCATCCACGTTTTGCACTTATGATTTCATGCTTATGGTTCTAATACTCTACATGCTAATTATCTAAGTGCTCACGTCTTGTTTTTCTTGTTTAAGTAGCCCACGTCCTACTTCCTTTTTGCAAGCACATGTTACATTTTTGAATGAATGAAACGCTGATGTAGAATATATCTTTGAAGCTCACGGCCTAGTTGATGATTTGCAGGGTAAACACTTATTGAGCTCACGACCTTACTTGTGGTTTAGACACTCACGTCTCACCCTTTTGGGACCACATCTTGCACACATATTTGTCTTATGTTTATGGTTAAGTTGCATAGCTAAAACTAGTTTTAGCTCACGCCTAGTTCATGGTTTAACACCTACATTTTATGCTCACGGTTTGTTCATAATTAAAGTAGCCACGTCCTAGTTTATTTCATACACATGCTATGCATCTTTTGCTTATGATGATGGAATGATATATGTATGTGATGGATGTTAAGCTCACGACCGCTTTCATGTTTTAAAGCACTTCGTCCTAAACTTATTGCAAGCACGTCTCACTCCCTTATGCTCACATTTTTGGTTGATGTCTTAAGCACTCACGTCATGCACACTTGATCTAATGCTTAATGGTTAAATATTGCACATGCTAAGGACCTTGAGCTCACGTCTTGGTCATTGTTATAACATCTTAATGCTCATGTCTTGTTCAGGGTTGAGAAATTGATCCTTATGATGCTCACGTCCTTGCTTATGATTTGAAGCACCCACGTCTTTCTTAAGTTTATCTCATTTTTATGGTAAATGTTTAACATCTGAATATCTTTGCGCTTTAATTATCTCATCTAGTGGGTTGAGACGTATACACTCACGATTTATACCTGCAAGTGCTCACGCTTCATCTATCATCTCAGTTTTATTTTGTGTTATACATATGAATGGTTCATGGTTTATGGTTGGATATCTGGTAATGTTCTTTTCATATGATCATATGTAATGGTGTAATATTGTGCAACACTGTACTTACATTTTGCTATGTTAATGGTGGTTTGATTACACTCAGCAAGCATTCGATTTTTACATACATTTTGCTCACGGCCATACGCTAAAAACTAAAATTTTAAGGCCCTAAAACTCATCTAAAATACACCCAACACACCTAAAGACCCACCCGAGGGTCCTAACAACTTTTAGTAACATTTTAGGGGCCTCATTCATCTCCCTCCACCATCTAAAACGGGTTTGAAGGACAGTCCAGGCGGTAGTGGCGGGGGACCGTCCCGTGGTTTCGTTGGGGAGATCCCGTAGCTGGACTACTTCTTACTAGGTGCGCGCTGACCTTGGAAGCTAGGGTAGGGACTCGTAGCCCTACTATCTTGAGCACCGGGCAGTTATTTGGGGGAGGAGGA
>SNQJ01S0058662.1:59048-76637 GCA_010110895.2 Picea sitchensis
GTTCATTGAACAGTAAGAGCCCATCAAAGTGCTATGATTTTATTCTCTGTAGAAGAATAAGATTAGTTAGAGCATGCAGGCCCATATTTGAAATGTGCCCTAGGCAATTTTTTTGGTCTCTATTTCAGAACTTGTTGAAAACCAATACATACTCTACCTCTCTGCCTCGGTGTTTAGTAGCAAAAACAGACATATAAGTCTATAATTCTCCTCTCTGACAGTTACTGCAGATTTTGGAGTAATAAATAAGGCATCTAGAATTTTGTCTTTTTACTGAAACCAAAAACAACAAACTTTTTCTGAGCTGTAAGTTTGTGAAAACTTAAATTTTCAAAAGGATGAGATAAATTTGAAACTCAAAAGCAACCTGCACTTGTTTATTGACTGGAAGTTTTGAAATTTTATTCCGAGTGTGATTTTTTTTACCAAGTTGTAAGTCAACCTGTGTTTTCTTTGGTGGAAAATAAGAGCAGGAGCTATAAGTAGGGTGTTTTTCTTGTCTGGGCTATATCCTATTTCAGGGTTGTAAGTAGGTTGAAGCCTTTTGGGGCAGTCATGTCCAGTTTCTAGCATATGGTGATTCTGGATTCTCACAAACTCGATGAGAAAAATTATCTCGCATGGAAAGGCACTTATGATCCTTACATTCTCCATTTTGGATGCTCTTTTGCCTCACATTCAAGACATTAACACTCATGTAGACTTCATTACCAAATTACAGGCCAGCTATGAAACTAAGGATAAACTGAGAATCCTCATGCTGCATGATCAATTGCGCAATACCAATATGTCCAATATTGATTCCGTGGTCAACCATGTAAAAAACCTTGAGGAGATTTTAAAATAACTAGGCCATTGGAGAGAAAATCTCTTATGAAGACTTCATTACCATCTTGCTTTGCAGTTTGAATAAGTCTTTCGCTTACTTTGTGACCACCTTACGTGTATCCTTCATAACTGGATTTCCAGACTATGATGAAGTTGTTGGCATGCCCTAGCAGGAGTAACGTAGGTAGCAAGCCAATGTACTTCAACTTACTGATAAATCCTTTTCCTTCAGAAACCGAGGCCGTGGTAAAGGTCATGGAAGACGCAGAGGAAAAAGGGGTGGATGTAGTAGAGGGGAACATAACAACAATAACTCATCTCATATTGCACATAATTCAGTACCAATTCTGCTCCTAAACACTAGCCCAAAAATTGTAACTATTGTGGCAAAGGAAGTCACACCGAGGAGGAATGCTTTAAGGAGGAAAGAGATCAACAAAGATCTCAAAGCAACATAAATCAAGACAAAGGCAGACATAACAATCACATAAATTTTATGAAGAAGAAGATGAATACTTGTTCATGAGCACTCATTCCAAAGCATCTCGAAGTGTTTGGTATATTGATATTGATTTTAGTGCTACAAAGCACATGACTGGCAATAAGGAGTTTTTCTCCAAAATCCAAAGCTGCAATGTAAATCGTATTGCACTTGGTGATGATTTTTCTTACAAAGTATAAGGCACAGGAGTGTGGTGCCAATGAAGCTGCCAGGCAACCAAGTGAGTAACATTGCAAATGTACTTTATTTGCCTCGTTTTACTCAAAATTGTTTTCTGTCGGTCAAATAGCAGAAAATTATGTTGCTTTTGATTAAAAAGAATGGTCTAATCCTAGACAAGAATCATAAAGAATCTTGTCTGTGTGCATTCAAACTTACGCCTTGTGTCTCTTAGGGGTAAAGAAAATACAAGTGAGCCTCATAAGGAGTTGGATGTGAATCCTGAATCTTCTAACTTGGACCTTTCTCTTGCTTTTCTAAATATCGATGATCATGAAACTGGAAACACTTCTTCCATTCCACGATCCACCATGGAACATGCATCTTGTTCTATTTGTTGATGAAGATGAAAATGAGATGTATATGTATTAGCTTGTGTTATATTTTAGCACATATAACCTCATATATAAGTTTGATTTGTATATCTAACTTTATCTGTAAGGGCTGTTCTTTAATTTTTCATAATGTAATCATATGAGGGAGTTAATATAGGCATGGGTTTCCTTATAAATTGTCATTCATTTGTATCATTCTTATTTTCTTGCAAGATAATGGGTTATTTTAAAAATATATATTCTTTTGAAATATTTATATTTTTTGTGTTCCTTATACACCACGTTTCTCATTTCCAAATTTGGGGGGTCGCGTTTCCACAGTGTAACCATTTTCATGTTTTGTGCAGCTTAGCTTTAAACTGAGAGGGAACTTTTTCTGAGAAATATTTTACTTGGTTGGATTTTACTTTGAAATTAGGAGTTTCTTTTCAATCTTTAATAGTGAAATTGCATAATGCATGCCTTTTAACTCTCTCTCTCCACCATAGAGCTGTTCTGTGGTTTACTGTTCAAATGTGATATAATCAATCCATTATGTGATATAAGAAAAAATTACAGCTCTTAATTATACAGCCAAATGAATGGAATCTCTTCAAAAAAACAGGCATGGACTTGTCTTCCTTTTGAGGGGTCCTAACGAAATATGGTAACTCTAAGAATATTCTATTCATGTGAAAGAAGTACCTGAAGAAGAAGAAAATGATGAATACAGGTTGAATCATGACCTCGGACATTGATTACAGATATGATTCACCAAAAAGAATTTCCTAGTTTTCGTATTTTGATTTTATAGCAAAATTTTTTATGATGATGGTGAAAATTGTCACCGTACAATGAGACCAACTTTGGTCTATCAGACCTTAAAAAATAATAAAGAAGTAATTGGTTTGCTTTAGCAGTTTATTACTGTATAGAAGCTTACATTATGTGACATATATTGAGAGTTCCAATGTTGCAAATATTGAATTCAGGAATAATTTGGCAAGGATAAAAAAAATAGGACTCCAATGTTGCAAATATTGAACTCGGGAATAACTTGGCAAGGATAAAAAATGGGACTCCAATGTTGCAAATATTGAACTCGGGAATAACTTGACAAGGATCAAAAAATCGGACTCTGGGAAAAACTCGGGTAAAAATTGGAATGACTCGGCAAAAAATGGCAAACAATAAAAAAAAAATGCAAATTTTTTCAGTTTTTCAGTTAAATTCAAATATAAACTTAAATGCAATTTTCCAGGATTTACTGAATTTTATTTCGCCTTGGCAATTTTTTCAAAAACAAATTTCCATTTTTTCAATTTCTCAAAAATTGTGATTTTACCCTCTGATTTCTAGTTTCACAGATAGCTCATCAAAAAAGGCAAAGTCGTCAAGAGATTGAATGTTCGCAAAAACACAATTATTATTTTAAGGATTTAATATCGTTCAAGGGAGAATTCAGATAGTCAGAATCAGTGATTAAATTACTTGAGTCCTAATGAAGATATCCTTTAGTCTTTTTCAGCAGAGTTACCAGAGGCGTGAATGAGAGATGGTAACAGGTCGAGTAGATGGAACATTCAAAATGTTAAGATTCAGGGAATCATCAAGATCGAGGTTATATAGATCCAATCATCAAGATCGAGGTTATACAGAGAGAGAGAAATCCATTCACATTGCAAGGCAACGGCATAAACAGAATATATTAACCCAGCCAAAATAACAGTACAAGGAGATAAAAACCTAGGTGAGATTTGAAATAGAATCAATAAGCACACACCCACGCTTTGAAATGCGGGCCGAGAGGCCTATATGGGGCTAGTTCTTAACCCTAACTGGCTTGAGCTAGGGCTTTGACCAAGTCACATTTTTCTCCCCAACAGAGACATACACGATAGACATGTAGGTTAATAATGATAAAATTAAAAATTGCAATCCTGGAACAATAGCTAGAGAACAATCTAATAGCCTTCTATACGGATCTTTTAGGGTCCTTCGAGGTTTGAAGCTAGTTTCTGTGTTGTTTTTCAATTAAGTTTTTACATGGATTAGGAGAACCATCATGGGATTCATCTCCTTCACAGGATTCAGTCAGGAATCGTATCCTGAAAGGAAGAGATCCAGATTTAGCATCAATTTTAGAAGGATCTAGTAACCGAAGCTTCCCTTATTTTAAAAACCTCCTCCTATTGCCTTCAGAGTCGCCTTCAATATGAAGAACAGCAGACTACTGAATGCAGAATGCAGGCAAAATTGGCGCTACCGTAAATGTTCTGGCAATCGTAATGTCATAATCGTAATCTCATATATATGGACAATTTTAAATATTTCATTTTTGGATTTTTTCAGACTTTCATGATGAAATTTTTAAATATTTTATTTTTGGATTTTTTCAGATTTTCATGATGAAATTGTAATTTTCTATTGTTGAAATTACAGTTATATTGATGATGAAATTACAATTTTCTATTGATGTTTTGAATTTTGAATAAATAAATAGATTCAGCTTACTAAAAAAACTTTATAACACTAAAATTCTGCATTCCCAACAACAAAAACGGATATCTGCAACAGTAATTCTTCTAAATCTATTATGAACAAAACTGATTAGAAACCTTACTGAAAAAGTTTCAGAAATAAGAATGTTTAATTCAAAAGGTTCAGAGGTCAGAACGTTTAATTCAAAGGAAAAAAACGGAATCCCAAATCATTAGAACCGATATCTGCAATTCCAGTAATTCTTCTAGACTACTAACCAAAGAGCGAAACTGATTAGAAACGTTACTGAAAAAGTTCAGAAATTAATTCGAAGGGTTGAGAGAAACCTGCAGCGGAAGCATGGATAGGCGAGGGCACCATAGAAGAATCGAATCTGATATTCTTCCGCTTCCGCTTCCTCCCTGACCACCTTCTGAGATGCGATTATTAAACTATCGTTTTGGTTTTCAATCTGAAATGTTCAAAAAGTGTCCTAACGTGTCCTTTATATTCCAACATTATAAATCGGTGAGTTTGCCTTCGGAATTAGCATTATCCGGTATATATTTATTTATTTATTTTAGGTTTTTCAGCAATAAGTTTTTAACATTACATGATTCTCATTAAAAAAAAATTACTTTTATACCAATATGTTTAATACAAAATTTTATTTGTTTAAAAGTTTATTTAAATTTAATAAAGGAAACCATTATATATAAAAGTGTAATTGTGTAATAATAATAACAAGTGTTGCATGGGGATGGGAGTAAATATGAGGTAATAGAGACACGTGGGTAGAAAGTTGAAGTAAATATGGTTTGCATGTAGAACATAGTAAAGTAAATATATAGTTGTATACATATAAAATATGTACTTTTATACATATGAAATATGTACTTGTATAAAGTATATATTTAGATTTATACATACGAAATTTGTACTTTTATAAAGTATGGGGAAGAGATTTTATAGAGCATGCACGGAGCCCTCATTGCATACTTAGCCAATTTTTGGATCGCGGGTTCTCAGGGTGGCGGGTTCAAAGTTTGGTCTTTTATGTTCCATGGCCTACAAATAGAACCGACAGTTCTGCGATATACAAAATGACAGGCGGAATGGTGGACTATAGAAATTTATCAAAAATTAATAATGTCAGTTATACAATAGAATAGTAATAAAGTATGTTATATAGGTTCGTGGAGAAAAACACTAAAAAATTAGCATTGTCGAACTATTTTGCTTTAAAACTAAGGCTTTTCTTGGACAAAAAAGATATAGCATTGTCGAATTGCTTTTCTTTGAACATGTTTTACAGAGCATGGACGGAGCGGTCATTCCATACTTAGCCATTTTTGGATCGCGAGTTCTAAGGCTGTAGGTTTCAAAAATGGGCCTCTGTTGTTCTGTGCCCTATACAAATTGACAAGTGGGCTTGCGAACTATACAAACTTATTATAAAATAAATAATGTATGTTACATATCTCTGGAAATTACATGAACATTTAAAACATGAGCATTGTTGAAGACCAAAAAATTAGCATACAATAGGAATTTTGCACCCAACAATTTTATCATATACATGAGACAGTAATTTATAGAAGATTATAACATTGTACGAAGATTTATACTAATTTGTATAATGTTATAAAACTTCATACATTTTGTACTGAACAATTACGCAGTTGCGGGTTGGCGGAGTTCCGGGTTCACACTTTTCATGTCCAGTGTGTTACGTGATATACATTTTGCACGAAAGACTTCGGTCATATACATTTTGCAGTGAACAATTCTGTGATATACATGACAAAGAGCAATCTATAGAATATTATAACGTTGTATGGAGATTTAAAGTAATTTATATAATGCTATAACATGTCTTAGTTAATGAATAGTATAAGCTATTTTTAAAATTTTATTCAATATATTTTATATATAAGTAAGATTATATGAAAGTCTGTCAAAATGAAGGAGTACAGAGAATTTCCATGGTTTCAAGCTATAAATACTGAGCTGCCCTGAGGGAAAACCAGCTCAGCCAGGCAAATCGCTTCATAACTTAAGTGTAGATTGTCACTAATACAAAAAGAGTTTAAAATTATGGTCCATAAGGGTGGGCGCTAGAACTGTAGAAAGTGTAGATAGTCTAATTATAATAACCATGGACAAAATGCATGAAAGGTCGGCATGCACATGACAAAACAACAAACAAACAAAAAATCATCGGTATGGGTTGTAGTGCGGCGACGCGGCCATGCAAAAGGCGCGAAATGTCGTGTCCCCGGGAGGAGGCGACTCCTTCTGGAGTGGTGTGCGGTCCAGTTGCATAGCGTTCTCTGTCTTTGATGGCAGGTGCTCTTCCTTCTGGACGTGCTCCAGGCGTGATGGAAGCCTCTGGTCCTCGCAGTTTGCGTCTGCGTGGCCCAAATTTTCCATTGGCAAGACTGGTGTCAAGGTTGTTGTTGCTTGGATTGTTGTTGATTGGGCTTCCTCTGGTGCGAGGAGATGAGCACCTTGTAACGCGGAGAACAATTGCAGGAGTCGAGAGGCTTTGTCGTCCAGGCTCTGTAAGCAGAACCAGAGGTCGTCCATGTCCCAACGCAGGTCGAATACCAGTCTTTGCACCAGTGCAAGGCCTGTTTGCCACTCGCATTCTGGGTCAGCGTTGGAACCTGCTCTAGATTGGGGTTGTCGTCGCGAATTTTGACTGGCTTCCAGACCATCCATCTGAAATTGGGTGTCGTGAAGCTGGTCCTGAAGCGATTGGGTGGCCAGAGAGTTGGGAGGGGCCAAAGGGCATGGGTGTGAAACATATGCGGAATTGGCTAAAGGTCATGGGTTGTTGTTCAGTGAGGCCCCTTAGCAGTGCAACTCCTCCATTCTATTGGCAAGGGACGCAGGAAGGGGCGGGAGAGATGCGGGAGTTTGAGTCGATTGTGCCAGGGAGGAGGACGAGGTGGCTGAAGAGGAGTAGGATAACAGGGAGGGAGCAGGCGGGGGACGCAGGACCAAGCGGGGTCGGTTTGGCTGGCAGGTTGGTCGGCCTTTGGACTTCCTTCATAGTCAGGGCATCTCCAGGACAGTGGGAGAGCGAAAACGCGGCAGGAACAAAGCAGGGCAGAACAAATGCAGAGCAGGGAAAGGTTGGGCAGGAAGCCGAGCTCTGAGAAGAAAAAGCAGGAAAGAATGAGCCATTTGGACCCGCTGGAGCAATTGAAATAGGGCAGGCAGCTAGTGAGGTTCCATAAATGGCCGCACGCGCAGAGTAAAGGCGCAGCGAGGGTGTTGGTCCGTCGAAAGGATGCGAAGGCGGAGCAAGGTGCACTGAGAGTAATGGCACCATGCCTCGAGCGAGCTGAACTTGAACTGATTAGGCAGTTGAGAGTGAGTGGCACGCAATCATCACATCATCGACGCCACGGAATATTTCTCTTGGCTGCTCTGCTCGACGTGTGTGTTGTACTAGCAACCCATCCGCAAGAAAGGGAATAAATGCGAAGGAGTATAGACACGTGGGCAGGACTATTGTTTAGATATGCTTTGCATACGGCTATGGAAAAAATACACAGAAATAGTAATAACGAGCTGGTGCGCTGAAATTCGGGCTTTGTTGTTCTGTGGCCTACAAATTGCACCCAGAGTTCCGTGACATACAATTTGACAATTGGAGTTGTGGACTATTTGATATTTAAGGGTGTACATATGTTACAAAGAAGAGATGTTAGATACCAAATATGTAATTTGATTAAGTAGATATATAGACCATTGTGGTTGTTGGGCTGGCAGGCTGAAAATTGTGTTGCCATAGGTTTTTGTGGGCAGCTTGCTTCAATAACTGGATTGATACACAGAGGATTTATGCATTTGCCTGTTGGATTTCATAGCTAATCCACTTCAATTTCTCTTCAATATAGCTTCTTAAGGGGGCGACGTTGATGTCATTATGGATTCGAATGTTGAAAACTTCATTTTCTAATTTGCTTAGATCAATTGAAAGTTTACACAGACTTTCATGAATGTCTCCATTCTCTAGCGAATACCCGACTAGCCAGTTGTGCACATCTTCTTCATCATATTCAACAATTCTGTAAAAAAATTCAAAAGACAAAGCCTTCAAATTATCAACTTGTTGATCAAAAGCTTGCTTGGTTAACGTCAGGGAGTTGAGGATTAAGCTAGGGTCCTGGAAGTCATTTGTCTTTCCTGCTAAGTCTATTTTGGTGAGCTTTGTGAATAATGTTTCTTTCTTTGATATTTCTTGCTCACTTGATTGCACAATTAGGTACAGGTTCTTCACTTTTTGTTTCCAACATGCTTCCAATTGAGTGAGCCTTTTTTTGGACGAGAGATCATGTTTTGTTCTTCTCGTCTCTGGCATGTTGTTGACATGAAAGGCAAAAGGGATGACCGAGTGCACATAGAAAGTTTCTTCATTCTTTAAATCCGTCTGCAGAAGTAGGAGCAAGTTATGTGCCCTACTCCCCAGGGAATCCATATTCTGTGATGTTTCCCAGGCCTTGGCAATCAATTCTATTCTTTTATTGATATTTTTCTCGACATATTGTCTACAGGATGCGAGGAAGTTGGAGGACCCTTTTAGATTTGTTGCAGGGGTGCACGTAGTCACAAGCATGGATATTTCCAAGGAACTGCCAAGCAATGGCATAGGAAACAAAGTTTTCTCTAATTCATTAATTTGGTTCTTTAGTCTGGCATTTTCGGCTTCAATGACTCCAACGGAATCATAAAGAACATCTCTGGTTTCCCTGTGAAGTTCAGAGATTTTGGATGCGTGCATATTGGCAAGGTCAAGTTCTGAAAGATGTTTTCTTTTCTTATTTTTTACATCTCTTTTTTCAATGATTATTTTTTTTTATTCGGTTTCAAAAACAACGCTCTGGAATACGAAGGATTCATCTTCATCAAAAATGTCGATACCAACCATGTCCATTGAGCAGGCATGTTGAATTGTGTGGGCGGGCTGATCAAGGTTGCAAAATATGCTTTCCAGATCAACATCAAGATCCATGTTTTGACGGTAAATTTCAGGCTGCTCCGCCTCCCCTACAATTATTTTTGCGTTCTTCTGCACGGGAATCTCTTGAGGAAGATGTTCATTGTATCTCTACAAAATTGTTGTGTAGCTGTTGGCAGTAGTTTATCAAAAGGTTGGCTGGCTCCAGACGTTATTTTAAATGAAGAAATGGAGGGGACAATATAACCCCCCGCAAACATTGCTTCAATGCGTGCGAATGGAAAATATCCTCATTAATGACAATATCTATGCGTGTTGTATGGTAACCTGTTAGAAGTAAAATGTAGTTATTGCAAACTTAGAAGTGTGAAGGTGAGGGTTACGACCAACAACATTTAAGGATAGGAGGTTTCGTGAACGAACCAAGCTGGCGGCGTGCAAATGACATTGCATGGTATTTGAAATTAATATTGGGAAGCGATTGGAGGTTTCATGAGCGAAGCAAGCTGGGGGCGTGTGAATGACATTCCATGGCATTTGAAATTAAAACTCAGAAGGGAGAAAAAAATGCTTCGCAAAAATTTCATTAATGGCAAAACTTCTCGAGCCTTGCACGCATCAATGACAGCTTAGATGGTAGTTGCACGATGACCTGTTAGCATTAAATATTTAGAAACAAGACATATATATATATATATATATAAACAATATTTTTTATCATGCACACATGCGAAGGTAATGGCCACAGGGAAGAGCAAGCAAGGAAGGAATGGCCAAGTCTAAAAGTGCATGGTTTGGGATCGCGGTTCTTGGGCGGGCGGGTTCAAAAGAAGGCCTCTATTGTTCGGTGTTCTAAAAGTAGCACACAAAGTTCCACGATATACAAATTGAGAAGTGAACTTGCGAGTTGGCCGAGATTTGATAGACCATCTACAGTTTCTAGATCGCGGGTTGTTGGGCTAGCGGGGTAAAAAACGACGCTCTATTGTCCGATGCCTTGCAAATATCTTATCATAATAAATTGAGAAGCGGATTTGCGAGGTGACCGACTCAACATTCTACTCCAGGGCTGGTGGGCTCCCACAAACGAGCAATACATATTTGCGGGTTGTACATTGGCCCGATTTCCGCCATATAGAAATTGGGTTCTCGCGCTGGCGGGTTCAAAATTGCCTAAGCAAAGCAAAGGGCTCCATCTGACTCCCACTGCACATTTCATAATTCATGTGCAACACCAAGTCTGTGATTACCAGATCAGTGTGTGTAGAAACGAGGCAAAAGTAAATATGTGCCTTTATAAAGTATGGACATGAGATTTTATAGATCGTGTACCGATATCGCATTCCATACTTGCGGGTTCTCGGACGGGATGGGTCAAAAAATAGGCCTCTATTGTTCTGTGTTTTACAAATAGCACATACAGTTCCGCGATATACAAATTGATAAGCGGACTTATCGGGTGGCTGAGAATTTATAGAGCATGTACAGTTTGTGCATCCCGTGTTGTCGGGTTGGCGGGGTTAGAAATGGGTCTCTATTGTGCGGTGCCCTACAAATTCCCTATGATGCACAAATCCCTTATTCCATACTTAGCCGCTTATTTGGATCGTGCACTTGCGAGCTGCACACTGTGCCTCTAATGTTTTGTTTCTTGCAAATAGCAATTATAGTATGGCGATATACATATTGACAAATGAACTTGTGCGCTGGCTGTCTCAACATTGCAGTTCTGCTGGATGGCGAACGTGCAGCGTAGTGGCTTCTCGGCGCAAGTAAAAAAAAAAAAAAACACCTGCAAACATGTTTGACAAATTCAGAGAAAGTAAAGGAAAAATTGTTTACTATGGAACAGAGGCAGAAAAAGAATGCACCTTTGCATTGATTCTTGTACATCTCTGGGTAGGAGTTCTTTGCGCCTTCTAGTTTCCCTTTGTGTTTCTATCAACAAAAGTACAAAACAAAATGGATATGAACATAAGCTCATATGTTAAGAAAAAGGCAACTACTATGTACATATATACAAAAAAAAAATGAATAAGATGAATAGAGTCACAAATAGTTTTTTTGAGGATGTACCTTGTTTTTTCTTTTTTTGCACAATGTATATTTTATAATTAGAGTAGAAGATCGTTTGTATGCTCACCATAATGCTATGTGTAGAAATCAGGGATACATATATGCTTTGAAACATAGAAATATGAGTTTGCAATAAGTTTGATGTATATGTCATAATTCAAGTGTAATACCAATTGTATCGTGATCAGACCAATATGTGTCTAAGACAAACATATTGTATTGAGAAATGGGCACATTGGACCAGACATGGTCAATAAGTGCATTTTGCAGATGGGTTGTGTTGTTCAGAAGAAACCGCAGACTGTATTTGCACATGTAGTTTTGCAATTCTTTTGTTCTCCCAGTATTTTGTAGCATGTCAATATCGAAGTCTCCTACAAGTACAATGGATCCGTTCAAATGGAAATGGTCCAATGCATTGGAAATAACATTTACTATGATGGAGAATGTTGCATGGGGAGCAGTGTACATATTTAGTATTGCAACTTCTGTTCCATGGGAAAAAATTTTGGCAAGCACCATTTCAACATTCTTTTCTTCGATATGTATGTGGTCCAAAATTGGTACACGTTTTTTCACCAGTATCATCACCCCATGAGTAATGTAACTTGATATGCAATTGTGATTTGAGAATTGTTTGTTCTGCATGCATAATGCCATGTGTGTTTCCTGCAAGCACAGAATATTGGATTGTATTAAATCATAATCATTCAGTATATCATCCATGTGTGCATTTAAGTTGCGTGTGTTAAGCGGGAGTATTGATACAGATGAATTTGTTTGTATGGATTGGTAATCATAATGCAATTTCCATTTTGAGGTGGTCCTCAGTCGTTCCATCTCAATACCAACTTTTTGTTTCACTCTAAAGTTATCTTTGGTTAGAGGACTTAGTAAATACAATGAGTCTATGCTTCTGACACGGGACAATGTTGTGTATATAATTCCATGTATCCGAATTCCAGCAGGCTGAAATGCAACATTATCAAGTGTTAGGCCTTGTGATTTGTGGACTGTACGTGCACATGCAAGTTTAATCGAAAATTGTTTGTGAATCTTTAGTCGACCTGTCTTTGTTGATGTCGATATTGGCTTTGATATTCGCAAAATAGGAGTCTAATCGCTTGCAGTGTTTGAATTCTATAGATAAGACAACTTGCTTGCTTGTCGCTTGCCTATATGCGGTTCATAGAACTTGATCCAAAGGACATCTACTTTTTATGTCTCCGTATAGCCTTTCAGTATTCCATCTGCACCATTCACCAAGCCATCCTACGAATCATAGTTACAGGCATATATTTCAACTAGCATTTCTAATTTCAGTGCAAGGTGCAAAGGTAAAGTGACTGAATGTTCATGACGTGGGACATTTCCATGGTTGTATTCTTCCAAGTCAATCAAATTGATGATGATATTATCGCCAGGCATGAGCGACAACATGTGGCTATTATGCTTTGCAACATCCTTATTTCTGTAGAACAGGTAAGGGAACGTTGGATCTGTTGGTGCAGGCCGTAAGCACCTCAAATTGATATAGGTCAAGTCATCATATGTTTGGATGCTTGTGCGCATTCTATTCATAATTGAAATGAATGTTTCATCTGTCTGGCACATTGTAGTATGAAACTCAAAGCATTTAATATTGTCTCTCCAGAAGTCATGGGTCACTGTTTCCATGTTAACGATAAGTTGTTCAAATATCAAAGAATCTTGGATGGGTTGTGCCTAGTAAAGATCACCACAAAAGATCATGTCAATGTTTCCAAAGTATTTGGTCTGCACATGTTTTGTGCTTCTTAGCCGGCTGTCAATGGAATACAAGAAGCGACTACCAATCAAAGATGCTTCATCTATAAAGACAAGTTGGAGTTCCTCGTAAAGCTTAGATAATGTATCCAACATTTTTTTGCTAAGTGGAAGAAATTGTGACTTGTTAAAAGGCATTAAAAATGCAGAGTGGATTGTTGTTCCACCAGCATTGTATGCAGCTTTTCCTGTGTATGCAACTATTAGGCCCTTTGGTTTCATAGGATCAGAGAAATTATTTGAATCATAGATTCGTATAAGCATTTGGAACAATGCTTTAGCTGTGAATGTCTTGCATGTTCCTGCTCCACCTGTAAGGAGCACGTGCACAGGACTGTTAATGTTCAACCGTTTTTTAAGGGCAATGTCCTTTACAATTGTTTGTTGTTCGCAATTCAACAGACGTCTTATTCTGTGGTATTCATTATTTTCAATCAAGAAAGGATATTTTGTAACTTGAAAACCAAGGTTGATACGTTTTTCACTTTCAGCCGCTGGAGGATGAGGAAAATTCGCTTGTAAGTCAGAGGACTCGGAAGGAGTTCTGGTTGTTTTTGGGTTTCTGAATGTCTCATCATGATCGACAGGGTTTTCTAAGTCATTAAGTGCAACTTCTAGATCGCCCCATGTTGGATTAACATTGTAGGTAAATCTAGCTTCATTGATATGCACTATAGTCTAAAAGGCAACATACGCAGCCTCCCATGTAGAGAAGTTATGTATTAATGTCTCTTCGTTTTCATGGAACGGAACGTACAACAACAGTTTTTCTCTACAATAGTTTTCATAGTCACGATGTTTATTGTATTTGACAAACCGTATAATAGACGGTTTTTTTCTTTTTGATATGGTTGTCTCATTTTTTTTGTAATGCGATACGAATTCTGCTAAGAAGATATGCCTAATAGGAGATGGACGTTGGATGTAATAATCAATAATAGAGCGACATATGACGTCCTCTGAATTGTTAGGTTCTTGTTGCAGCAAACCCGGTGGTTTAAGCATAAATGTGCATTTTTCAAGTGGAGATGTGTTTATGAAGACACATTTTCTTGAACTACAAGTGAGGGGCAAAGAAAGGGCAATGTGAACTACTTGTTGAGCAAACATTTGTTGAAGATTAAGCAATGTATTTCCAAGGGTGTGTATCATTTGTATGGCATCAATATGACTTCTTTCGTGTTCTTTGCGTATTTTTCTAAATGCAGATGTCATAGATTTGTCAATCTTCGTCATATACGAGGTGCAATAGGATGTTGCAACATATGCATTCAGCACGTACTGTGCATATGTATTTGCTTTCCACATAACTGGCATGTCCTTGGAAAAACTGTTGTTCCAAATATGCGAGAGTTTTCATTTAAGGAAAAGTGTTGGTTGCCTAAGCGTTATTTGTATGGCTTGGATGTACTCATCTTCTGATAGATTTACCTGTGTCAAGAAGGCATCAAAGCTCATCATTTCATCAAATCCTCCTTGTTCTAGAAATGCAAACAAGGATTTAGATTTCTCAACAACAACACTGTCCTCTAAACTAATTGGCTCTATGATTCTTGTAGCTCTCATTGGCGGAACGGGAAAATTGTATCTGCAATGCGAGCTTTTTCGTTTTCTACAACTTCTTGTATGGTAATGTCTATGGACTTTCGCAAGGTCTAGTTCCAAATGATCTATATTGCATGTTATGTATTTATCCACAAATTGTTTGATCTCTAAATTCTTATCAGCTCCATAGACTGGTGCACCCTCTATCCATAACAATGAGTGGTCATGCTCATTTCCCCTATTCTGGAATTCAGTCACAAAAAAGTAGTCCGATATTTTTTCGAAAAACGTTTCATCATGGCATATCAATTGTCTCAAATCATTTATTCTATGTCTATAGTATCGAGTACATGTCACCGGCTCTTTTCTTATGAGGTAGTCAATGTCATTATTTTCCAGTGTATTGGTTTGTTTTTTAAGTTTCTTGTTACTATGCAGGTCAGAAACGACAACCACCAATGGATCCCAATAATGCTTTGCACTTGTAAATGTGATGAAAAATGTTGGCGGCCCCAAGTGCCGGATCATTGCAAAAAAAATAAAATTGTTTTGTTGCAAATAGTCAGGAGAGGTGCAGATGTTCTTGAAATCTATGTATCCAATATCAGATTTCAGAAATTTTTTCTAGGTTTACTTTGTACTTCACATCCTTGGCCAACAAATTTCTTCCTTGTAACTGGCCTTTTCTTATTCGGACCCACATGCAGGACAAAACTTGCTCTATTATTATGTGCATTGTTTTGAAAAACAAATTTGTTATGTGACAGGAGAAGTAACCGCTTGAATGTAGTAGCTCCCATCGGACTATATTATGATAGTTGAATCGTTCTGTAATATCAGTGCCACGTGGATCTCTGTAGAACAATTTTGGAAAGTTCATTTCCTTGACGAATTTGTCCTTGAATATTCCAAGTGGACGTTGCCCCTCGCCAGGTGCGATTTCGACAATTTTGTCTTGGAAGTCACGAATGCACTATGAATAAGTGAATCCATGGACCAATGTTTCAGCAGGTTTTTCAGTCTCTGATTCATCACTTGTATCAGAATCACTAGGATTTTCGAGAGTCTCTACAGAGTTGCCATGTTCTTCTGCGAGAACACTATTCCAGTTGGCATTTATACAAATGTTCTCTGCTTTGTACAAGGTCCTGGAACATAATTCCTTTAATGCTTTCATAACAGCATGCACACGCACTTTGCTTGTCTGATACACATTTTTGTATTGCAAGCGTCTTTTCAGAGCCACAACGATTGTAATTGTATTGTTAATGAACTATGGCAATGCTTTTTGCACAACATCTAGCTGAACATGCACATTAATAATTGATGTTGTTAAGCCCATCTAGGGTCGCTTATAGCCCCAAGGTCTTATTTGAGCAAATGCAATTCGCAGAGAGACAAGTCTCTCCTCAAGTTTCGTAAGTGCACTTACATTTGCTAGTGGTGCATTACATCTTATTCAGTCAGGGGTTGCAAACTGTGGTAGTTTTCCATTTTCAAAGCGATCGTTTGCATGGAAGACAAACTTTCTCACTGGAAAATGGTTTATCGTGGGTTGTTAGCCGGAGGTATTCTACTTGCAAATCAGGCATGAAAGACTTACTGTTTTTTGAAAAATTCAATTGTTCACAAATTGCACATGCAATGGAAGGAGTGTCTTTCATTTGTTTCATGTAGGTCTGTCTTGCTTTTTTTTTCCGTCGGGAAGTATGGGTAGAAACTGTTTCTTGTTTTTCATGTACACCACTAACTGCCATAGTTGCATGACCATTCTGGGATATGCAAGCGCACATGTTTATGTTATGTTCTGCATGAACAAATTTCTTTACATTGTCATATGTGAGTTTCTTTCTAAAAGGAAGTGTAGCAATGTATTTTTTTCTCTCGCGCAAGACCTTTTTCAAGTTGTGGTAACTTACTCTACGTTTCTTGGCCAAGGGCAGGATGACCTGGTGGCAATTGGGATGAATTTCACTCTCACCCAGTTTCTCAAAAACTATTTTACGTTTTTTGTTCAAGGTCTCTATTTGCTTATCAGAAGTCGGGCGAATTTGACGAATACTTTTTTTCAAATTGTGATAACTTACTCTAAGTTTTTTGTTTAAGACCTCTATGGCCTCATCACACCTGAAATGAATTCTACGCATGTTTTTTTTGTTCAAGCCCTGCATGCCCATATCGCAACCGAGAGGACTCTCGTTTTGACTAAAAATCATTCCACACATATGCAGATTCGATGTCGTTTGGGTGGCATGCACACTCAACCCTGAACTACCGATATCTCCAAGCAAAGGTTCATAATGGATATGTGTTGTATTTGTTTTCAACGACAGGATGTGAATTATTCGATCGTAATTTGAATCAGTAACCCAGGAATGGACAGTGCCAGCTGGCGAGGCCGACCAAACCTGGATCTTCACCCTTAATACCATAGACAACCATTGCAAACAAAATCTACAACCCTCCATATTCCCTTCTTCATATGGAAGCGCCATGTTCACAAGGTATTCCTACCAACTTCCAATTGCCGACATATTTTCCATGAGATATGGGCAAAGGTACTGATGCAAGCACCTAAAACCCTGTTCGCAGCTGCTTATAAACCCATTGCAGAAGGACTGTACAGTGTAAAGACACAGCGACTGAACATCGAAGTCGACTGCTACCAAACAACAAATTGCATTAAACAGACTATCTCCACAACTAGACACAACATTTGTTGCCAACTGTAAACCATAGCAATCTATGCCATCCAAAATCTGTTTCCATTGCGATTGAAGGTCTTTGCAAATAACAGACAAGTAGATACGAGGACCTTCTATATTGCATATGGACATTTTTCTGTA
>SNQJ01S0058662.1:76647-95987 GCA_010110895.2 Picea sitchensis
TCTATCAATCCATTGCGCAGCTCGGTCGACGAATACCGAAAATGCAATAGAACCTGGAATGTATCGAAAAGGCAATCCCCAACAGTATACGAGAATGCATCCAATCTAAAAAGGCCATTCCTATGCAAAACCACGTCAATGCTGTCATGTACAATGGATTGTGTATATTTTTATACGACTCAACATCTATTACCTCTTTCATCTTTTCAACTGTCATTTTGAAGTTGTTTGCTAGCTACTTTCAGTTTCTATCAAAACAGAGAAAAGCACAGACAAAAAATAAAAACTAGCAAAATAAAAAAGAAAAGCAAAATAGCGCACCAATCCCCGTATGTATCTTTAAAACTTCTTCTTCTCAACTTGAATCCCCCTAGTTCCCATAGCAGATGAGAAGAAAATAGACCGACACTGGAAATTGAACCAAACAAAAGAAAGACTGCAAAAAAATAAAACCATAACTTAACTCAGCAGAAACAAAACAGGCAGACGCAGTTTTTCGGCCCACAGAGTAGAAGCATACATTGCGTCTACACCCCACCCGATGGTTCCATCTTCTGATAGCTCCTAACCACTTTTCGTAAAGGCCTATGCATTGCAATTTTCAGAAAAACTATGGACGCGACATCTGCCATATGAAGACGCATTGTTTCCAGGAACAAAAATTAAGAGCACAGACAAAAATGGTCTGGAACAGAATATTGAAAATCACCAAGAACATGGAAATTTACCCGTCAACAAAGGATGAGAAGACCTCAGTGCCCAAAAAAATGCAAGCCGCAACAACAAGTCCAACAGCTTGCAAAGTTGAAGAACAACAAACCAGCGAATAACCACGAAGAGTTCGAACTGCAAGTGCAGGACCTCAACTTTGCAAAGTTGAATCAAACAAGAACCAGAATCATCGAACGAAACAACAAACAAGGACGGAGCACAAGAGCAGGGATGTCGACCATGAACAAAACTGTATTGCAAGGCATCTGTACAATAAACATTTAAGACTGGCAGAGCTCTTAGGTAAACAGTTAAGACAGTAAGGACCATCGAAGGGCGTAGGCCTGTGCAGGCATTTAAGAAAAGATGCAACATGGCAGGACTGTTCTCTCGAAGCATGGAACAATAAAGCATAAATCAGACATAGCAATATCGTGGAGAATGTATTCAACCCAGTAGAAAATGCTAAGGGGAAACATTTGAACTAATGCTAGCATTAATCCACGTTCCACGAATGCATAACAAACTTTATGATTCAAAAAGACCATATACTACCAAATACTTTGGAAATGCAAACATATTTTACATTGGGAATAGCGAAGGTGGCAATAAGACCTCCAATCCGTTGTCCAATCAGATCTTGACAAACATGATACTTTTTATTATATAAAAATCGATATTTTCACTTCCCTTGTTCCAACAATAGACAATAGCGAAATATTTCTAGTCAACACACAAACTAATGCCAGGTCAACGATTTATCAATCGCTAGAGTCCCTCTATGCCTACGACAGGGACTAATAACAAAATAATTTATTGTATATGATTGTCAATTGTTAAAACCTACTTAGATCTATGTTCGTCTTCAATCTATGAAGTGTGAAGGGATCAAATTCTTTGAAGTGCAAATTTTTTTAATAATGTAAAAACTTATGTAAAGGTCTACATCTTGAATGACTTTCTTTAAATGTTTGATAGATACATATTTACAAAATGGTTATTATTAAAGTATATGTATTTTCTTTTAATATGAAAAGTTGATAATGACATTAGCTTTACAGTCACTCACTCATTAAATTTCTCCCTCTTATTGCAATGTAGTAGAAAGTGCCTCTAAACATAATAAAAATATATATATGTATATTTCGATAACACGTGAAGTGGGTCATAAACATAGATCAACTCACAACATTATTAACAAGGCTGCATGGCAGCTTATACCTGTCGATGAAGTCCTTACCAGTAGGCAATAAGAGATGCATTTGAACAACCAATCACAATTTAGAAAAATGTTTTAAAATAATAAAAAAAAAATTAAAAATCAAATTGTAATGTTACACCTTTAAAAATGCTCAAAATTATTTTGGTCAAACCCCAGCTAATAGACTATCAATAGGATATCCAATACTATATACCACGACAAGCGGCAGGTATAATAACCAATATCCCTTCACATTATTTTGAATGATCTAAAAAAACCCAATTTCATAAAACATTTAGATATACATTGTAAAACGTTCAAACTTATATTTAAGGTCAACACTCAAAATTTGTAATATAANATTTAAGTTTAATCCTTAAAAAAATTGTGAAAAAAAAAATACAAATGCCATCAACTTTGAATTGTACAAAATATTATATTATTTTATTTTAACTTTAACACTCAAATAATTGTGAAAGAAAAAGTACAATTTTCATCCATTTAAATCCTACATACAAAATATTATTTTATTTTATTTAAATGTGCCTAGGAAAAAGGTACCCATGAGAACAACCATATTTATTTAAGAAGATGGGCCCCCAACTTTTGACAATATATATAAAAAAATAAGAAATATTTATTACAATAACATTGGGGGAAGTGAAGGCAACAATAAGGCTTCAAAGTTTTTGGCCAATAAGATATCACATAAATGAGATTTAAAATTTAAAATAAATAAATATTTTTTAAAACTTTAGATAAAGGGGTGTATATTTTATGGTCAACCATGAACTAATAGAAAGTCAAACCTAACTCAAAGCTATATACCATGCCTATTGGCAGGTATAATAATGAGTTAAAAAAAAGTATGATCATACCACACTAATAGTAAACTAAATTGAAATTAAATATTATTTCCAACATCCCTCCATTAAGTTTGTTTGGAGGTAAGCATCAAACTTGAACAAAATTTGTAGGTATTTAGTCTCTAACAATCCCCTTAATGTCAATCTCTCACATTCGTAACATCATGTGAAACTTTGTGAAATTAAAGCACTTTGTGAAATTAAAGCACTTGGTGAAGATGTTTTCATTTTTCTCTTCAAGCCTACAGGCTTCAACTTGATTTTCATGTTTACATTTCACTTGCATAATGATGTGAATTTTGATATGCTTTAACCTTGTCCAAAAATAAATAAATAAATGTTTAGTTTGTTTATTGCAATAAAGTGTAGTAGCATCTATTTTAGAAAGATGCAACTCATTAAATAGAGTCTATGACTATATTACTATATTGTTTATTGGATAGTTAAGGTATCACACTTATGTTTAATCTCGGTAGATTAGTACTTAGTCATATTACTTATTGGATAATCAAGGTAGCACTTTTGTACTCAATCTTAGTAGAAGACAATGAAATAAAACATTTATTCTTATTATACCTGCCATAGTGATGAGTTCACCATTGACTACCTATTAATTTACTTGTTGACCAAAAATTTATATGGTATTCTAATGTAACACTTTAGTAATAATTTTTATTTATTTATTTTAATTATTTAAAATCCTTTTTGGCAAAATTCTATTGGCTATTCAAATGAACCTGTTATTGCCGAGTTGACGGCGGTTCATAAATGTTGACATACGGCGGTTCATAAACATGACATATATATATCCTATTCCAAAGTGTTTAACCATATTAGATTGAATTTTTTATTTTCATATTATTTAATATCGATTCGATAAATTGAAAGTCTTATTACGGGGGGTGGGGTCCATATCGTAATCATTGTTTTGCATGAAGCGCGTGGATACCATGGATTTTGACGGTGGCTAGAAGGTACTGACCCATAGACTATAATATATTTCCACCAAAAGCTTGGCACTCAAATTCACATTCACACATGCAGAACCTGGCAAATAAAAAAAATAATATCTTACCATTTCTGCAACAGTATAATTAAATTTGCAGCGATATAATTAAATTCTCGGCAGGTATCGCGCATGCTATGCTGCTCTTGTTATACTAAGAAATAAGATAAGAAATAAGACATGTGTCGAGATGAAATGCATAGTCTAAAGTAAATATAATTGGAGTTGGTACATCTAACCAAAGAAAAATCACTATAAGAAGAATATTTAATGTCGTAATGACATATCTCAAGATTCTTTTTTGGTTTTACAATGTTGCTTATGAGGTTGGACATGTATCTTGAAACCAAACCAACCATAAACTTTACCTTCACATTGATAAAATACTATTTAATTCTACAAATTTGGCAAGGCATGAATGAAGGAAAGGTAAGAAAACATACTAAAGTTTATTTTAATTTTTTTGAAGTGAGACTTAGAAGGTTCACTTACTCTTAAAACATAATTATTGATTTTAAGAGCACCGTGACCTCAAAATGAGAACTCTATCTCTCAAAACTCATATTTTTGCATCAAAAACACCAAAATCAACCCTCGATCAAAAAGTGGTGTTACTAGTAGCACCCTTTTTTTCGGGGTTAAAATTACAACTTTTTTTAACCATGACCTTAAAAACCTATATTGTTGTTGATAAAAAAAAACCTTAAAATCAACTACTAAATTGAAAAGTGGTGCTACCAATAGAAAACACTTTTTTTAGAGTTAAAATTACAACTTATTTGAAACCATGGCATTAACAACTAGTATCATTGCAAACAAAACCTTAAAATCAACCCTGGAATTGAAAAGTGGTACGATTAATAACATTTCCTTTGTTCGAGCTTAAATTTGCAACATTTTTTAAACCGTGACCTTAACAACTTGTACCATTGCAATAAACCCAATGGTGCATCTTTCTTTGGAGGGTAAGTCAACCTTAAAATATCCACTCCTTTAGGGTTAATTTATCACTCCATGCACCAAACAATACATAATGGTATATGACAATATCATCCCATAATTTAAAAATTGAACATTATTTTAAAATATTTTATTTACTTTTAATTAAAACAAATTACAATACAAATTTCATTGAATTAAACACAAATTATTTCATAAAAACAATGTTGAATTGTCCATATTCAAATATAATAAGCTAAGGCATTGTGTTACCATTATTCATAATAAAATCATATAAACCAACAAACATAGAGATAATTCAAAAACTCCTTTAGAGTTATCATACAAACATCATATTAGTCAAAAAGATAGAAAATGTTTCATACAATTATTGAAACAGAATCATGGATTCTGACACACCATTAGAATTTACATCATATTCAAACGAATGATTGGATGAAGATGTACTAGATGACTCATATTATTTTATGTTATCAATGAATGCACCATCTTGAGTTTGCATGTGTGTCCAATGTTCCAGATGTTAGAATCCTTTTAGATCTACAACCAGGTTCACCAAGCTCCCATATTGCAATTGTTTCTTGTCCCAACAACCTGTTGATAATCTCTATAGTCCTAGAGTAAAGAGTGTCTCCTTTTGTCAAATGGAAGTCATAAACAAACATGTCAACATCCTCTAATTTTAAGATATAAATGTGACGACAATTTATAATTTGACAATTTCTTTTTCTCTTTCTATTGATGTGTTTCTCAACTACCATTTACGGCTTGTACACACCATTCAATGGGTGTGTATCTGTTGCATACCAATGTACTTCAACTGCTATAACTTTTTCATTTTCTTTATTTACCTTCAAAACTTTTGCGGTCTAGAATGGATAACCATGTGGATCTTCGGTCACTAAAGCTACAATAATGCAACCCTCCTTAATATATTGTATTGATCCCCTATAAAGTCTTCCATGGCTTCATGATGTGCACGTGATCCTCTAGACCCTATATAAATTTATCTTTCCTCTGCTTGTGAAGACTCAATAATACAATGGCATTCATGTTTTTCAACAACTTTTGTTTCCTCTTGTTCATTTGGCATACTTTATGGCCAACTAAATGGAGTCTTCAAAAATATATCTCCATTTATTGAGCTTGACATTATGCCACTTTGATCATTGAAAAAAGATTCACACCAAACCGAATTAGCAACATCAAAGTACTCATATGTACCTTTAATAGACCTTATTATTTCTTCCAAGCATTCAAAATAATTTACATCTCTATTATACATTCATGCATTGTGGATTTTAGCATATAATTGCAATAACAATAACTTTGATGCATAGATTTGACAATCTAAGATTAATTTCATAAATGATATGCTGATGTTTTTGTAGCAGCGGGAGGTATTCCCTCCTAGACAACTTTTCTTAGAGAGGAAGACTCCACGAAGTCAAAATAAGACCATTGAACAGTTGAAGAACAACCCGAAAGAGAAGTCGACCCATGGGAAAATAATAAAGTGGAAACAAAATTTCCCGGAAGAGAAGTCAGCCCATAGAAAAAGAATAAAGTGAAAACATAATTCAAGGAAGAGAAGTTGACCCAAGCTAAGTGACTTGAAAACTATAAATAAAGTGGCGCCTTGCTCATTTGATCACTCACTCAAACAATTATCTCACTCAAAAGAAGGCACAAGTCTGAGGCAAGAAGAAGACGCAATTACTACAACCACTGGGGTTTCTTGGTGACTCTTGGTGATTTCTCTTGTGCACTATCTCTAGAAGAGTTGTGTTAGTATTGTGTGGTGGCTCAACTACCCTCACCGGGGTTTGACAAGGAGAAGAGATAAGTTCATGTATCAGGGTTTCTTCATTATCATTTTTGCTCTTGTGAATAGAGCTTGTTCATGGTTGTATTGTATTATCAGAAAGATTCTCTCTAAGAAATGTTGGTTGGGTTTTTCCTCGGGTTTGGGGTTTTCCCAGGATAAATCTTTGTGTCTTCTTGTACTTGTTTATCTTGCTTATATTTTCAGTATATGGTTGTTGAATGTGAAAGAAGATCTAAATACTTTGGTAAATCTATTGCTCTGAAATTTTAAGAAAATCTAACATGGTTTCAGAGATGGTTACCTTCAGAACAATCTAATCACTGGAAGGAAGATCGTACTTTGGGATTCGTCGTTGTACATAAATTTGTCGCTACAAAGTTTTTTCTTGTCAAGCTCCTTGATCACTTATTTCAAAGTTGTTGGCACTAACTCCACCACAGAGAAACTCGCTTAACCCTAGCGTTGACTTTTTAGAAGGCTGAAATTTTGGGCCTAGGGTTTCTACCAACGAAAATGATTACCAGTATGAGAGTTCAAGATAGGCTGAATGGAGCAGACAATTTTAGATCGTGGAAGCATAGAGTACTTCTCATTCTATAAGAGAATGATCTCTTGGATCATGTCAAGCTAGTTCTCCTAGAACCAGAAGAAGAAGATGCCAAGGCAAAGTACAAGAAGATTGAGATCAAGGCCAAGAGGATCTTGACCGATTCAATCGAGGATCACTTGATTCCTAATGTATAAGAATTGAAGACACCAATGGAGATGCTTGATGCCTTAACAAGAGTATATGAAAGCAAGAACACAAGTAGGAAGCTAACCCTAAGGAATCAACTCAGAAACGTGATGATGAACAAGTCAGATACAATTTCTACCTACTTCATGAGGATTTCTCATATCAAGGATCAACTAGAATCTATTGGAGATTCAACGGATGATGCAAAGCTTGTGACTGCAACTCTAAATGGATTTCCTTCTTCTTAGGGCGCATTTGTTCAGAGAATTTATGCAAGAAGTAAATTGCCCAAATTTGACAAGCTATGGTCAAACTATACCCAAGAAGAATCAAGATTGATATCCAAGTCGCAGAAGACCAATGATGAAGAGAATTAATCTCTTGTTTCTCGTGTGAAGAAAAGAAAAGAAAGAAGAAACAACAATACGAAGAAAAATAGAAGATCAATTCCAAATCATAAGAAGGATGTATCTAAGATTAGATGTTTCAATTGTAAGAAGTTGGGACACTTTGATTATGAGTGTCCTCAAGGGAAAGGAAAGAGAAAACATCATGCACATGCAACAGATATGGAGGAGTCCACATCTCAGAAGAAGACAAAGGAATCAAAAGATGAAGAGTATGTCTTTGTCTCAGCCCTCACAGGTATTATCACTCAAGGAAGTGATATTTGGATGGTAGACAATGGTGCTTCCAAGAACATGATTGGGTTCCAAAGCTCTCTTACAAAATTGACAGAAAAGAGTTCATCCCTTCAAGTGGAACTTGGGGATGATTCCAAGCATGAAGTAAAAGGCGTAGTAGAAGCCTCCTACCAACTTGATTCATGTAACTCTATTTCAATAAAGGAAGTATTGTTTATACAAGGTTTAAAGAAGAATATTATTTTTATCTCTACTTTAGAAGATCTAGGCTTCATAGTAGCTTTTGTTGATGGCTAAGTCCTTCTATGGCCTAAGGGTTCAAGTATAGAGTCAACTATTGTAATTGGTGTTCGAGAGGGAGCATTGTATAAATTGAAGGGACACCCAGAACAAGCTCTTGTACACAATAGTATTAGCTCTAATGAGCTATGGCACCAAAGACTTGCTCACATCAACTATAGAGCCTTACCAGTTTTGAGCAAGATGGTTACAGGTCTACCAGATATGCAAGTAGAGCATGCTGGACTATACAAAGGATGCACACTTGGAAATAATTCCAAGGGAAGTTTTCCAAGCAATGACAATAGATCCAAGGGGATCATGGAAATCATACATTCAGATGTATGCGTACAAATGACGGTACCATCTCTAGGTAACTTTTTATATTATGTCAGTTTTATTGGTGATTTCTCATGTAAAACATGGATCTATTTCTTGAAAACAATAGATGAAGTTTTCAATAAGTTTCAAGAATTCAAGGCTTTAGTAGAAAATCTCTCTGGAAGAAAGATTAAAGTTTTGAGGTCAGATAATGGAGGTGAATACACCTCAAATGAGTTTGAAGTTTTTTGCAAAGAAGCATGGATTAAGAGGGAGTTGAAAACTCCCTACAACCCCCAGTGGAATGGGGTTGCGGAGAGAAAGAACAGATCAATTGTAGAAGCAGCTAAAGTAATGATCCATGACCATAACTTACCCATGCATCTATGGGAAAAAGCATCCAATATAATTGTATATGTCCAGAATAGAAGTCCTCACAAGATATTGGGGAACAAGACACCAGAAGAAGTATACACCGGAAAGAAACCAAAATTCATCCACTTGAGGATATTTGACTACCCATTATACATACAAGTTCCCAAGGAAAAGAAAATGAAGCTAAAGCCTTCAGGAAAGAAGGGCACCTTCGTTGGATACAATGAGACTTCAAAGGCTTATAGAATATACATCCCCAAATAGAGACAGATTGAGATTAGCAGGGATGTTACCTTTGATGAAGAAGCAACCTTCAGAAAATCTAGAGAGTCTCACATGGATGAGGACAGAGAGGAGTAAGAGGCTCCAAGGGATGTAGTAATGATTGACTCTACTCTAGAAGAACATATTACAAAAGATCAAAATGAGACATTAGAGCTAGAGATACCTATAGATCCACCCATATAAGTTACATTTACCAAGAAGAGACCAACATGGCTTCAGAACACTTTGCAGGAAGCAGAAAAAAATGCAGCTCCCAATGGCTCTTTTAGAGAGAGCAAGAAACCATGCAAGTTTTTCAACTATGTTGCTTTGATGAGTAAGATCGTTGATTCAAAACTTTCCACTTATGAGTAAGTTGCAAAGAAGCAAGTGTGGAAGGATGCCATGATGGAATAATACCAATCCATCATGAAGAATGATGTGTGGGAAGTGGTTTCGAGACCAGAAGAGAGTCAGTGGTGACTTCCAAGTGGATCTATAAGATCAAGCATGCTGCAGATGGCAGCATAGAGAAGTACAAAGCTAGATTTGTGGCTAGAGGATTCTCCCAGAAAGAAGGAGAAGATTATGACGAGACATTTGCTCCAATAGCAAGGTACACTTCCATTAGATCTATTATTTATATTTCTTATGTTATGGGATGGAAATTACACTAGATGGATGTCAAGACTTCTTTCTTGAATGATTTAATTGAAGAAGAAGTGTACATAGAGCAGCCACAAGGTTTTGTGGAAGGAGTCCCATGTTTGTAAATTGAAGAAAGATGTGTATAGGCTTAAGCAGGCACCTAGGGCATGGTATGCCAGAATAGACAGTTATCTGATGAGCTTGGTGCTTATTAAAAGTGATGCAGATCCTAACCTTTACTATAAGGTTGAAGATGGTTGCCCGATATTGGTACTATATGTGGATGACTTGTTTCTTACAGGGGATGAGAGGCTCATAGATGGGTGCAAGAAGGAACTCACTTTAGATTTCGAAATGAAGGATCTGGGTTTGATGCACTATTTCTTGGGATTAGAGGTGTGGCAGAGACCAGATGAAATTTTCCTTAGCCAAGGAAAGTATACAGTTGAGATCCTGCAGATATTTGTGATAATGGATTGCAAGTCCATGGCCACACCTATGGTTACGAATATGAAGCTCTTGAGTGAATCTTCTTCAGATTTGGTTGATCCCACAAGGTACAGATAGTTGATTGGATCCTTGATGTACTTGGTTAACACCAGGTCAAACATATGCTTTGCAGTGAACACTTTGAGTCAGTACATGGTTGAGCTTAGACATGTACATTTGATAGCAACAAAGCATGTATTAAGTTACTTGCATGGTACGGTTGGATGTGGACTTAGATATGTCTCGGACGGTAAAGTAAAGCTTCAAGGTTATACATACTCTTACTGGGTGGGGAGTGCAGTGGACATGAAAAGCACATCAAGATGTTTCTTCAGTTTGGGACCGGGTATGATCTCATGGTTGAGCAAAAAACAATTGTCAGTGGCACTTAGTACATCAGAGGAAGAACATATAACAACCAACGTTGCAAGTCGTTAAGCAGGATGGCTTCAAAAGTTGCTTGCGGGGTTATTTGATCTAGAGTTGGAGCCAACTTTGATATATTGTGATAATCAAAGTTGTGTAAATCTTTTAGAGAACCCAATATTTCATGACAATTCAAAGAATATAGAGATCAAATACCATTTCATCAGAGACATGGTGCATAAAGGAGTAGTGGAGCTCTGATACATATCCATAGATGAGAAAATAACATACATTCTCACAAAGCCTCTGTCTAGAGTGAAGTATGAGTACTTTAGAGATAAGATTGGCATGATGCAGAATGTCCACCCTTATTGAGAGGAAGTTGTGATGTTTCTCCTACGATGGGAAAATACTCTCCCTTTGGCCAAGGGTTTCCCATATCAGTCATGTGAAGTGACCGAGGGAGTAATGAGTATCCTGGTGCAAGTCTTGCCTACACCATGTGAAGTGGCTAGGTGTGATTGGGACTTGTAGCATGGTCTTTCCTACGCCATGTGAAGTAGCTAGGTGCGAGTGGGACCATGGCATAGCCTTGCCTAAGCCATGTGAGGTGGCCATGTGTGAATGGGGCTATGGTGGTAGTCTTTCCCATAACATGTGAAGTGGTCAGGTGTGAATGGGGCTATGGTGGTAGTCTTTCCCATACCATGTGAAGTCGATAGGTGTGATTGGGACTACTAGGAGAGGAGAAACATCATAGATACTTGCAGCGTAGTCTTGTGACTATGGTGGTAGTCTTGTTGATCCAGGTGGATATTAGTGGCCACCCACATGTTCCAAATTCCACTTGGCTCATCTTGACAACTTTCAGTTTAGCACGTTTCTTTGTAATGGTGACATCTGTTTGTAATTGTAGGTTCTGCACTTCTGGGGCTCTCTTGAAGCCCTACACAACATCCATGTGGATATTGGTGTCCTCCCACTTCTTCCAACTAGCTTACTTTTGGTAGTTTTCATGTCAGTACATCTTTTTGTACTTTCGAGGCTGTTTTGAGGCCCTAAACAACTTTTTTTGGGATTGCCACAGTCAAACTGGTGACAAAATCAAAGTTTGACAACATAATGTGTAGTTCTCGAAAATACCTTTCCAACATACTATCACACGCCTAAAACAAATATTGTATGCAAAAGTGACAACCCCGGGAAGTTGATGTACTAACTTACCCCAACGAGGCCCACATGACTTTTGGCGCTTCATCTCTTAGGGTTAGGTTTTTGGATGTCTAGGGTTTTGGAATTCATGTTTAATGTAAAAAAAGGCCTTTAGAGCCTCATTGTACTCATCTTATGGCAAATGAGCATAACCGTCACATCTCTTCTCAAAGATAAGTTGTCACCATTCTAGCGAGTTCGTTCACTTTGTATTTTTACAGTCTTTGTATATTTGTTTCATTAATAGAAATCATGTATTGTTATATTTCTCTATTTCTGGAAATATTTGTGTGTATTTCATTGTAATATCTATGCTTTCATTTCATTCCGAAAATAATCTGGATCAATGGTATCAGAGCATGTTGCTCTTGATCGTTTTTCAGTGCATGTCCCCAATGAGGTCCGAGTATAGCAAGTTGGGTCTCGAGCTTGTCTCTCTTGAGGAAAATCACTCTCGCATGCCCAAGAAACCCTCCATGGCAGAAGAAAAGAAAAACGACAGAGCAAAAGATTTTATTAACCTATTGCTTGAGCAAGCTCTCACGCGACAGAGGGATGAAATGATGGAGAATTTTTCCCACGTCCTTCAACGCATGTCGATAGCAACATGTGCATCTTCATCATGCGACCACTTTGGAGGAACCTCTCCCTTCAAGGTACAAATTAATTTTTATATTCCTATATTTGAAGGTCAGATAGATGCAAATGCCTTAGAAAAATGGTTAAATCTGCTAGAAGGTTATTTCTCTGTTCACAATTTTTTCGATAGGGAAAATATCACCTTTTCACTTCTCAAGGCTCTCCCCCATGTCAAATATTGGTGGGAAACTTACTGGGAGCAAAGTTCTAAAGAGGAATCTGGAATATATGGGGTCAAGCCCACTTGGAATTTTTTTGTGGATGCGGTCAAGGAACAATATTACCTTGTTGATAACTATGAAAACCAGTACATGAGATGGACCACACTACGACAATAGAGGGGCCAAATGATGCCAGAGTTCACAAATACTTTCCATACCTTGCGCACCAAGCTGGGTATCAAATACTTTGAGCGACATATGGTTCTGAAATATCGTGGGGCTCTGCATAGGTACATCCAAACTGAAATGGATTTCCTAAACATCTCATCACTGGGAGTTTCCTATCGATATGCTGTCAAAATCGAGCATAAATTTAGGCACCAGAAAAAATGGGAGTTTGGGTCTGTAAATCTGCAACAACCAAAGCATAATAAAGATGACCCTAACCAACAACCTCCTGACGACCAGTCCAAGACACGTGAAAATAAGGGTAAGGGAAAGACGTAGAATGACACTAGGAAGTGGTGCGACTTCTAAAAAATCCCTTGGTACAACATTGATGAATGTCGCTCAAAACAATCATTGGTGGCCAAGATCAAAGACAAAGAGATAAACCCTGATTCAAGATCTGATCCAGAAAATAATGATAAAAGGAAGATCATCAACATAGACCCCATTGCTTCCATCGCGACTGCAACAATTCAACCAGAAGAATCCACAGATCCTGAAGAGGGGGAGTGTCTCTTCCATTCACAGATGTGGGTGAAAGGGATCCCATTGCATTTCATTGTTGATAGTGGAAGTCAGAAGAACCTCATCTCAGCTGAGGTCGTCAAATAGTTGGGGTTGTCGAAAACACCACACCCGGAGCCTTACAACATCGGGTGGCTTCCCCGGGGACAAGATCTCCGTGTCAACTAGTAGTGTCGCATGTCCTATGGCATCCAATCCTTCAAGGATGAGGTAGTGTGTGATGTTTCACCTCTTGATGCCTTTGATGTTGTTTTAGGCCAACCATACATGTGGAAACGTCATATTGTTTAGGAGTCTCGACCCTGTAGTGTCATTATTACTTTGGGGGGTCAGCTCTACAGGATACCAAAGGTAGTTCTGACTATTGTTCCACCAAAAAAGTGTCACAAGGTAATCTCTCATACTGCTAAATTCATCCTCTTCACAATCTATTCAAAGGATGAACAAAAGGCCATTACAACCACTGCAACCTATGCACCTTCTATCCAACAGAAGCAGATTGCAAAAGGGAAAGAAGATATTGCTTCTTCACCTACGATGGTGCCTACACAATGCCCTGTTAATCCAAGATACAACAGGTTGGTGGAAGAGATTCGACCCCGCCAACAACAGGTTCGTGACAACCTTCCATAGACCAAGTAGTGCAACTTCTCCAACAAGGCAAGCAACTCACCAAGATTCAGATTCAACAAATGCTTTCCCCTCTTCCCCGAGAACTCAACACAATGGATACCATTTCTTCCTAAGGGGGGAGGACTAAACCAGGTGGATATTGGTGGCCACCCACATGTTCCAAATTCCACTTGGCTCATCTTGACAGTTTTCAGTTCAACACATTTCTCTGTAATGGTGAAATCTCTTTGTAATTTTGGGTTCTGCACTTCTGGGGCTGTCTTGAAACCCTACACAGCATCCGAATGGATATTGATGGCCGCCCACCTATTCCAACTGGCTTATTTTGGCAGTTTTTGATTCAGTACATCTTTCTTAGGGTTTCGGCATTCATGTTTATTGTAAAAATGCCTTCAAAGACTCATTGTACTTACCTTCTAGCGAATGAGCATAACCGTCACATCTCTTCTCAAAGATAAGCTACCATCATTCTAGCGAGTTCATCCACTCTGTATTTTTACAGTCTCTGTACGTTTCTTTCATTAATAGAAATCATGTATTGTTGTATTTCTTTGTTTTTGGCAATATTTGTGTGTATTTCATTGTAATATCTTTGTTTTCATTTCATTCTGAAAATAATCCAGATCACTTTCCCATGCCATGTGAAATGGATGGGTGTGATTGGGACTACTAGAAGAGAATATCATAGAAGAATACCTCCCTAGCTGAGAGGGAGTGTTGATGTTTTGGTAGTATCTTGAGTTATTCCCTCCTGGACAACTTTTCTTAGAGAGGAAGATTCCAAGAAGTCAAAGGAATACCATTGAACAGTTGAAGAACACCCCGAAAGAGAAGTAGGCCCACAAGAAAATAATAAAGTGGAAATATAATTTCTGGGAAGAGAAGTCTACCCACAGAAAAAGAGTAAAGTGAAAATAGAATTCCAAGAAGAGAAGTCGGCCTGAGCTAAGTCACTTGAAGACTATAAATAAAACGACTCCTTGCTCATTTGATCACTCACTCAAGAACAAGGCGCAAGTTTGAGGCAAGAAGAAAACGTAGCTACTACAACAACTAGGGTTTCTTGGTGACTCTTGGTGATTTCTCTTGTGCGTTATCTCTAGAAGAGTTGCGCTAGTATTGTGTTGTGGCTTAGCTACCCTCACTAGGGTTTGACAAGGAGAAGAGATAAGTTCATGTATCAGGGTTTTTCATTATCAGTTTTGCTCTTGTGGATATATCTTGTTCATAGTTGTATTGTATTATCAGAAAGATTCTATCTAATAAAAGTTGGCTGGGATTTTCCCTGGGTTTGGGGTTTTCCCAAGATAAATCTTCGTGTCTTCTTGTGCTTGTTTATCTTGCTTATATTTTTCAGTATATGGTTGTTGAATGTGAAACAAGATTTAAATACTCTGGTAAATCTATTGCTCTGGAAATTTAAGAAAATCTAACATGATAAACCTAATGAACGCCCCCATCCTGCACTAGTTGATTACTTGTTGCCCCATATAAGTGTTTTTCCATCAATGTTTTTGATATAGAATTGATGTTGAAAGCTCATGTCATTTATATGTTCAATGCACTTTTCTTCTCCAAGTGATCCCTGAATAAATATCTACATATCAACAGTTTCTTCCAATGTGTGAAAAATAAGCTTTGGAAAGTATGATTTCTTAATAGTTTCAAATAATGATGGCAGGCTCCCAACATTCTTTCTTTTCAATGTTATTCCAAAATGGATAAACATTTGATCAACATGGTCATGTGTGTGGCCAACAAGAAGGAAACCAACTTTCACCTTTTTGAAAAATTCCCAGTTCAACAAGCATGCTTAGACATCCAAACACAATCTAATTTTTGTTTCAAGGCCGGTGTTGTTCAATTGTAGATACAAAACTTGAGGAAGATTACCAAACTAATGAGTAAGCACTTGATGAATTATGGTGATGGTCAATTTGCATTATTGTGAATATTTAGAGCTATGAAATAAACCCTTGGAGACATTTGACCATTAAAAACCATACAACCAACCACATGAAGCTAAATAAAATTATCCTCTTTTAAATTCTTTGGTCTATAGACAAATTGTGGCATAAGTGTTTTTTTTTTCTTGACCCATGATATCAATTATCAAACCCAAATATTTATCTAGAGCAACATAACACTTTTTTCAATGTTTCTACAACTTTTGTCGTTCACTTGATTGTTTATTTTGATGTTCTTAAAGGACTTTGATAATGGAATCTATAAATAACATAAAATGAAAATACTAATAATTAGTTTTCATAACTAATAACTATCCAATTCTAAGAAATAATTTTGTACCTAGACATATCTCTTTCAACCCATTATGAATTGTCCCTTCTTGACTTAAGAGAAGCACATGTACTACAAACCCCCATCCTCGACTTCTTAGGAACACAAACATTATTGAATTTTTTTTTCCATATTCTTGTAAAATATGCATATGTGATGAAATTCCCATTTCCTTCGACACCTTTAGTATATTCTTTGTATAAGTTGTAGATTCCGTGTCTTGAGAAATTATCTGGAATATGTACCATGTCTCTATCTGACACTCTCTCCATGCTTGGAAAATAAGTCACACATCTATGACATTGCAATGTTTTTTAATGGCCCACTATCTCATCCATGATGTGTTTTTGAATAAAATATGGGATCTTTTTCTAGCCTTGTTTGTATACTTGATAGACAGAGATTACCAATCGAGTGAATTTTTTTGAATGCCTTTCTACAAAGTAGAATAATTCTAATGCGATAATCATAAAATGTTTTTGTACTTATCATGCACCCCACCAAATATGAAATTTGCATGCTTTTATGCATTGACAAGTATGTCTTCCTTTTCTCCATGGCATACTTGTAGTCTATACCTTTCAAGCAATTATTTCGACAACATTCACCTAAAATCAAATCACTAATAGAACTTGAGCTTGTGAACAATTCTTTCCTATACCTTGTATAACTTGAATGATTTGGATTGATATAAAAAGGTCTCGTCCTATTCCCAATCATGGCCATAGATGCAATGCTTCTTTGCACCATCTCCATTAAGTTTATGGGAATATCATAATCCTCTCTATCAATAATATCCTCTTCACTAGGAGGAATATCATCCTCACTATAATCATGCTCAACTGTGTTAGGATACCCAACAAGAGAATACCGACCACCTCGAGTTGTTGCACTTTGATGACTTAGATCTTAGGATGATCAACTTTGTTTCACTTTGATCTTCATTCCTAGGCCCATCATCATCTTCATTTCTAATCTCATCATTAAGATGAATATCAAACTCAATAGAAAACTTCTTACCATACTCATCAATGCCATTGGATCTACCATGAAGGTCTTCACTTGAAGAAAAATCATCATCACCTTGAACACTATCAACCCTTAATTTCCTGCATGTCTATTATATAAGAACTATTAATCCATAAGTTCCCTTTTAGCACCCTATTAATGAGGAATTCCATGCATCTTGCTATCTCTCCTATGTTTCTAAAAGAAGTAACTTTCATGAATTTCACGGTGGTCCATCAAATTCACCACTTGGAGGAAATTCTTCATCACATGCACCTTTAAAATCCTCACTTGGAGGAAAATCACCATCATCATCATTGGCACCTTTAGATTCTCCACTTGGAGGAAAATATTCAACATCACCATAATAATCATCACTACTTTTTAAAATCCTCACTTGGAGGAGAATCTTCATTGCCATCATCACTCCCTTTAAAATCTTCACTTGGAGGAAAATATTCATCATCTTCATTTGTGCCTTTAAATTCCTCACTTGTAGGAAAATATTCATCATTATTAACACCATCATTGTTTGAAAAATCCACATATCTCTCATCTACACTAATGTTATCATTGTAATCTTCGTTGTTGCTTCCGTTAAAGTCATCACTAGGAGGAAATTTATCATCCAAATCATCACTTGGACATAGATTTTGAGTATTGTCCACATAATTGATGATATCATTAAATTGTTGAGAAGAATGATTCCCATTATATTCTTCCTTCTCATCAATGGTGCCTTGAAAGTCCTCAAAATTAGGTACTTCTTCTTCAACACGTTCAATCTCATTACTTGAATATGATCAAACTCCTCACTAGGTGAAAAATACAACTCTTCATTAACATTGGAGGAATTATTAAAGTTTCAGCTATCATTAGGTTACTTTTCAATTTACTAGATAACCATAACATAGATAAGATCACTGAGAGAAACACAATCACAAGATACACAACATTTATCCTGGGAAACCCTCAAGGGGAAGAAAACCCAAAAAAACTTCTTTAATATAGATTCAATAACCAAGTACAGCTCCAGAATAACTCCCTCTCTACGAGAGACAAACTACCATGATGCTAGACCAGAAAATATCCAAGACAATAAACAAAACACTAGAGAATATCCTCTCCCAAGCAATGTGCCTCTCTCTCTTCCTTCTTCCAACAACTGCAACTTCCTTCAATACTTGCGCACTAGATGAGTGAGTTGAGTGAGTGAACAAATGAGTGGTTGGATTCCTTTATTTATACAAACTGGCAAGTGCTGAAAGGAGGTGTCTCTTCACTGGTAGGGCTGACTTGTCTTTCTGGATGGTTAGAACCACTTTAATTTTCATGGGGGCCGACTTCTTAATTTGCATATTACAATTAGGGTTTGACCAATCCGCAAAAGGGGATTTGGTTAATTACAATGCCCAACATGATCAATCCACAAAAGGGGATTGATCTAATCAATAATATATATTTTATCTTTTACTTTATCCACAAAAGGTGATAAGAATATTCTTTGCAGTTGCATAATATTTTAACACTCCCTCTTAACAAGAAGGATATTCTTTATCTTTTGACAGGTCATTGGATGTCATCATCAACTGAACAATATCATCAATTGGGTAACATTATCAACTGAATAACAACATCAACTGCATAACATCATCAACTAGGTAACAAGATGCATCAATATAGTCCACTTGGTCATCTGGCATCACAATCACTGACCAGTTCTCCATGAATCCGTATTAAAGAAGTTTTGTTCTCTTTATCTTCGTGCAAAAGATACTCTTTCTTTCTTTCATCTTCATGCATAAGATATTCTTTCTTATCTTCACACATAAGATGTCTTATCTTCACACATAAGATATTATATGAGTTTTTCCATTCCTTTTATGTTCTCCCTTCTCTTGTAGTCATCTATCTCACCCATCCACTAGGAAGTACTACTACC
>SNQJ01S0058662.1:112840-155575 GCA_010110895.2 Picea sitchensis
CACATGAACTATATCAATCTCAATGTTGTTAAACGTTGTTAAAGTTCAAGTAATTCCAATGTTGTTAAACGTTGTAGACAGTGAAAATACAATCATGAATTCACTAAGTCAAATCCAATGTAGTAAGTCCCAATAATTCCAATGTTGTTAAAGTCCCAGTAATTCCAATGTTGTTAAACGTTGTTAAAGTCCCAGTAATTCCAATGTTGTTAAACGTTGTAGAGAGTGAAAATACAATCATGAAAGACTTATAATGGTGAAATTTGTTTCTCCATCAGGTATTTTTTTTGTGGTCATATTCTTTGGAGATTTGTTGAAAATATAGTGTTACATTGTTTGGTGTTTCATTGCAATGACCTTCTATCACTATATTAAATTTATTATATGATGAAAATATTAAGTTATGGGTAGTTCAAAGATAGATGAAGTTGTGCTAATTATAACTTTCAATTTGCAGAAGAACAAAGTGACTTGAAATCTTGAAAATAAAATAGGGGAAACAAATCTGATTGTAGAATATCATGACTCATATCAAATAGATTGTAAGTTTGTCTCTTTATCAAGTTTATGTTCTTGGGAAGCAGACCACTTTTGTCAGTTGTACATGTATACTAACAACTTCCGTGGTAGAGACAAAAGAAAAATCTATTGCAATGTGGGCGAGATTTATTTATTTTCCCCAAAAAATATCTTTGTAATATTTAGAAAATATTCCACGATTTGATGTGTGTGTGGGGAATGGGAGCATGGTACATGACATGCATTAATGGGTTCTTTCATATTGATATCATGATCAGTTGACTAAAATTATCTACATATAATGAGATTGATCTCAAACGCAGGAAACTACTCTATCTGGAGAGGTCAAATAAAAGGGTAGATCAAATTTACGATGTTGATAATATACTACGCGATTACCTTCTTCTATCCGCTAAGCTATAGATGGTGTTGGCTTGTGCATAAATATATCCCTCTTTCACAGTTTATATGAAAAAGTTCAAAATAACACAGGATGATTGGTGACATGCTTTATTAAGTTTATTAAGCTAATTCGACTTCATGGTCAATACTATTTGGGTGTCCTCTTGTTTGCTTCATCCCAACTTCCTCAGAAGGTGCTCCCCACCTTCGTCCCATACCCAAACATAGAATTGGAGACCAGCGATGATGACTAATTATGGCAACTGATTATGGATAGCAGTCGTTCAAATGAATACAATACAAAATTTCGTCGAGATTCTATCTCGTCAGACATGACACATTGTTTGTACAACTCTACCAACATTATTGCTACGTGGCTATCAAAAGACTCATTTATTGGTTGTTAATCAATCAATTAATTAATTTTCGAAGATCTTGTAATAACTAGATCCATCAAATGGATTTCGTGGTAGATTGGGACGGGTTGGGCCGGGTAATAGAGGTTTTGTTTGGTCCTGAAGTTCTGCGGTTGTCGGTCCTTTAGCACATTCTGTTGGTTGACGATTGGTTTCCGAGAGAAGGAAGATGTGCTTTACCTCAAATATTTGTGTTCCTGCTTCAGATTTTGCTTAGCTTTGTCCTTTCTAGAGGCTGGTGGTCTAATATTTACAACATTTGACTGTGACCAGAGGTCCCTGAATAAGTTTGTTTTGAAGCAAAGCAGGTTGCGTACATGACTAAAGACATGTTGAGTGTTTCTATGCTTCCATCAGAAATTCCTCAGGAAACAAGCATGAAGACTGTAGAGCCTTTATACACTCCCAACAACAATGGGGATTTTGATTTCTCAAAGCTTCTTGAGAAGCCAAGGCCTCTAAATATTGAGCGTCAAATATCTTTTGATGAAAGGTCTCTCAGAGAACTTTCTCCAATGTCTCCCCACCTGCATTCTAGGAATGCAGAAACACACTTTGAAGGTATGCTTTCACCATGCAAAATATCGGTTTCAGACACACCTCAACCAACTTATAATTCCTTTGAACCACATCCTACAATTGTTGGTGCCTGTGACAATCTGCGACGATCATTAGTATATTTTTAGAGGGAAACTAATGGGAACCATTGCATTTGTAAGGCCTCCATTCTTCAGTCGACGCGTTCGACTGCGGGATGGGTTTGCCGTTGCTGGAAGAATATGTAGTAGCAGAGGACGAGAGGCACACAACCTGGATGTCGAGAGGTCGAGACGCCTCAGATTCTAAAAATGGTAAGGGTTTGGTCTCAGCCTGGGTGCTAGACTTGGATGTTGGGCTTTAGTGTGTTGATTCATTGTTTGGCTCGTGGACTTGGGGATTGAGCATGAAACATGAGCCTTGGGCACAAAATAACCCACCTCGTGGTCTAGCGCTTGGTTTCTGGGCTTGGTGGGCGCGCAGTGCAAAGAGGAATGCTTGGATTAGCAATGATTAATGTTGTTTGTATTCGTGTGTGGATCATCAACTACAAATATTTTCTGTCATGGGACGTCATAGATGGTTGTCTAAAATATCAGATTCTCATTGGAGAAGTGTACATACTACTTTAAGATTGTTGTAGCTCTGGAAGTTGCTGCTATACCAAAGGGATTGCCTACTGTCATTACTACATATTTGGCTCCTGGCACTCGTAAGATGGCACAAAATAATGCTATTATGCGTAAGCTACCTAGCATGGAGACATTGGGTTGCACCACAATGATTTGCTCTGATAAGACGAGCACTCTTACAACTAATCAGATGTCGGTCAATGAATTTATAGCCATAGGGTACAGTGCTAGTTCACTTCAAGAGTTTCAATTTGAAGGAACAACATATAATCCTGAATATGGAAGCATATTAAATTGGCCAGCACATAATATGGAGGCAAATTTATAAACTCTATAATAAATTGTTGTCATTTGCAATGATGTAGGGATATCTTGTCAAGGTCACCAGTTTTGTGCTACTGGTATTCTGACGGAGGTATCCCTAAAGGACTTGGTTGAAAAAATGGGAGTTCCAGATTTGACAACAGGTGATGAAAGTGTCATTCTCAAGACTGGCACAATGAAATTAGGTAATTGTGATTGGTGGATACAGAGATCAAAGAGGCTGGCTTTATTGGAGTTTGATTGTAATCGAAAATCCATGGGTGTTATTGTTCAGGAATCTTGCAAACAAAATCGTCTCTTAGTGAAGGGTGTTGTAGAAAATCTGCTAGAAAGGAGTGCATTTCAACAACTTGTAGATGGATTAGTTGTTGAATTGGACCATCCAATGAGGGAATTACTGTTGAGGAAGCTTCACCAAATGAGTTCAAAGGCTCTTCCTTGTTTGGGCCTGGTGTACAAGGAAGATTTGGGAGATTTTAGTGACTAAGATGGAGAGCAATATCTTGCTCATATGAAATTATTGGACCCAACCAATTATTCTGATATAGAAAACAACCTTATCTTTGTTGCTCTTGTTGGATTGTAACATCCTCCTCATAAAGAAGTTTGCAAGACAATTGAGGATTGTGGAGACACAGGTATCTGAGTAATGGTGATCACTGGTGATAGCAAGTTCGCGACAGAAGATACATGTCGGGAAATTGGTGTGTTCTATGAAGGAGAGGATCTTAGTGGTAAAAGTTTTACTGGAAAATAGTTCATGGAACTCCCTGTGGATAAGCGTGCTGAAATCTTGGCAAAAATGAGTGGCTAGTTTTTCTCTTAAGTTCTGGGAAGCCAAAGCCAGAAATGGACATTTATCCTTATAAACTCTTATTGGTGAACCTCACAACGGTGTTGGAATTTCAACCTTTGTTTTCCATCCACAGAAGAATATGGGAGTGAGTTCTTCTTATGGTGGAAATTTCAAGGTATGGGTTGAACACGAAAATGTTATGAGCAAACAAGAATTTGGACAGGGTTGTGGTTGGAGATGTCGATCAATTGGATCCTTACCACGGTCCAGGCCAAGCAATGGGTCTTTGTTTTTCAGTTCCAAAAGGTATCAATATGCCTTCAAGCTTAGTAAATATATTCAAGGAGATTCAAGAGGACGTGGACTGCGCTCTTCCAACACATGGAAACTCGGAAAAAAAATGGGCCATACAAGGGGTTCTTTTGCTCAATACTATGCTCATTGTGCGGGAAGATCAAGCGAACTCGCGTGCAAAAAGAGGATGGGAAGTATTCATTCACTGATGTTGTTATTCGTGCCCTTTTCTTAAAAACAAAATATAGAAATATTTTCATTCTTTGGGGGAAACTCAGCTCAAGAAAATAAGGGTAATTGATACAAACAAGCACCAAATAATGAAAGCGGCACACCCTTCAGGAATTTATGCTCACAGAGGGTTCTTCCGGTGCAGACAGTTGCAGAGTTCTGGATGTGTATGGGGATGGAGTTATCAAAAGAGAAAAACAAAATTACTTTCGTTTTCTTTGCTTCTTCGCCTCTGTTAACAGAGTACATGGATTCTCATGGGAGCTTCGTGGGTATTTAGCACAAATTGAGGTGGGGCTGTATATTTCTGTCAACTCTAAAATTTCAAAATCATGTATAGCGCAATTTGGGTTCATGTGGTTTTTTAAGCAAGTAGTTTCTCTCCTATGAAATGGGTACAACTCAATTATTTGGTTATTGTATATATTTTTTTTCAGATTTGTTCGTTGCAAGCATTTTGTTTTTTTTGCAGCACTCTGGATCGTATGACCGGATTAGGAAATTGGGCAGAGGTTGCAGACCATGTTGGCACAAGGAAAAAATTGCAATGCTATGAGTGGTCAAGCCTAGGTTTCAGTTTTGAAACCAGGCTCTGATACCATGTGTAAAGCCTCAGTAGAGCCTGGTTATTTTCAGGACTCAAACTAACTAAAAGTTTTCTAAAATTTAGTTTAGAATTTCTTTTAATGATTTTCTTATGCTTGGAATAAACTAGGAATAAATAGTAACAAGCTAATAATGATAACAACATAATATTATTAGCAACAACAACAAAATAATGATAACAACAACATAATAATAATGATAACAACAACACAATACATACCTCCACCTACATGTTGGTTTATCTAGTCCCTTTTTTGTCTGATCATGTTCTTGTTCTTGCCCAGACTGAATATTAACCTCCCAGCCAACTAGGAACAACCTCTCCGGCTCCCTAGCTCCAGGAATCCTTGCGGTTTCCTAGCCCACGAGCCCAAAATTCCCAGCAACAACAGTGCCCTGTGAGAGTTCCCCAAAAAAATTCTTCCAATTTCCTCCTCCTCCTTTATCTTTTAGAAATTCAAAAATCCTTAAATAGAAAATGAGATCCATCTTCCAAGTCCTCCCCTTCTTCCTTATCCTCCTCTCTCAAATCCCCCTCATTAATTCCCAACAACCTTATCCCCCCATTAATTACTTCACCCACCTTTTAATAATAAAATAATAAAAGACTCATTAACATATTTTAATAATTAATTAAATTAAAATTAAAAACTATGATAAAATTAATCAATTTGGGTTGTTACACTTTTATAGGCTAACATGAAAGCTTATACTGAAGGACAGTGGAAATAAGGTTGTACAGACTCAGATGAGTCATAATTCAGAGGGAGTCAATAGGCTCAAAGGGAGAGTCGGTCGTCCATAGGAACTCAACCTTCAGGTTTAGGTGGGAGAGAGGAGTCTTCCAAGACTATCAAGAAGGTGTCATGGGTTGAGATGAAAATGCAGGATGCTCATAAGTCAGATGCTTCTAAAAGTAGGGTTTCTTACAATAAGCGTCCAAGTCATACAATGGGAATTGATTTTGTGTCAGAGAGAGAAAATGTGGTAGTGGATCCATTGTGGGAGGAAAATCCATTTCCAATGTGGGAAACAGAGCTACTTCCAAGTGATGGTGAGGAGCAAGAGGCTTCGAAGGTTGAAGAGAGTACAGGTCCATCTAGGACAAGGGTTCAACCTTCATACCACGAGGAGGAGTCAATGGATCCAGTGGACCCTTTCAGTGACAAGGACACAAGGCCTAGATGGATTCGAGATACTTTGAGAGATGCAGAGAGGCATGCAGACCCCAATGACACCTTAAGAGAGAGGAGGCCTTAGTAGATATTTTTGAGCTATTTGGTTCTTATGAGTAACATCATTGATTCCGAGCCTTCCAGTTTTGATGAGGCAGCAAGCCAATAGGTTTGGAAGGATGCTATGATGGAGGAGTATTAGTCCATCATGAAGAATGATGTGTGGGACATAGTTTCGAGACCAGAGGGGAAGTTTGTCTACTTTAGAGACAAGCTAGGAGTGGTTGAGAATACCTTCCTCGCTAAGAGGGAGTGTTGATGTTTTTGTAGCATCGAACATGTATTCTCACATTGGCCTTGGTGTCGGGCATGTGGGAATCCTTGTTGGCATTCACATTGCATTTTTATTTCATGAAACCCCTTTTATGTAGGGTTGGGGCTTGGAATTGTTGTTGTTTGGGATTCATTGTGACATTTTCATCTTGCCATTATGGTGTTGGCATGAGTGAGTGAGCACTCTTTCCAAGGAGATTTGGGTGGCAATTTCAACAAAGGAAATTCTTCACTTTGGCAAATCTGGCCAAGGGTTTTTGTCTTTCTGTTTTCTTAATTTATGCTAAGAGAGAGAGGCCGCATGTGAGAGGAGAGAGAGGCCACACGTGTGAGGATAAAATTCGCACATGTGAGGGAGAGATAACCACACATGTGAGGGATATACAAACACACGTGTGACAATAAGTAAGCAACAGGTCGTACGCGTGATCTGTACAATTCATACCACATGTACGGACCGTACAACAACAAAAATGGGCTGCATGTGTGATCCGTACAATCCATATGGAATTTGTGGACCATACAACGAATCAGGCAGGTCATATAATAGTTACTTCAACTGTTGTACAGGTGATGTGAGTAGGGTCGTACAATGGATTTGTAAGTTGGAAAGGTTTTCAGGAATTTGCTAAAATTGTTATTTTGCTGAGAGGACTAGTTTTGTCCTCATAATTTTTCAATCTGAAAATTTTATAGAACATAAATTTGTGTCTCTTGTGCATGGATGTTTTTCTCTTTGATCGTTGTGGTTCTGTTGTATTTTCTGTCATAATTTCAGTGTAAAATTATCGAGTGATAACAACCCTAGTTTACTGTTTGAGGACACTTGGAAGAAATTTTCAGATCTGAAATTGAAAGCATTAAATGCTTTAAAATTGACATGCATTTTTAGAGTATCCAAGCGAGAGATCAATTCAGAGGTGCGCAAAAGAGATTTGAGGTGCGCTAGAGGAGCTGTGGTGTTTTTTTGGGATCTAAAGGTGTGCAATAGAAGTCTGAGGGGTTTTCTTGTTCTTAAGGTGCACTATGAAGGACTGAAGATTTGTGATACCACAAAGTGCACTATTTTAACATTGTGATGTTGTAGTCTGGGATCATATTCTAGGAATGGTGCTATGAGGTTCACTAGGGCATGAAGACAAAATGTGACTAAGGTTTGAAGCTATGCCTGAAGTATGAAGCGTGCAAGTGAAGTAAGAAGTACTCTATGTATGGAGATCTTGGAATGGTGTCTATACATGTCTTATTGACTTGGTTCCCAACTGAGGAGATTGGTGTCTCCAGTGGGTTAGTGCCTACACAATATCTTGTTGAGTTGATGCTCAATTGAGAAGAATAATGTCTCCAATAGGTTGGTGCCCACATCTTGATGAGTTGGTGCTCAATTAAGGAGATTGGTGTCTCTAAAAGGTTGGTGCCTGCAAATATTGTAATAGTAGTTTGATGCCCACATGAATTTATAAAGATAATTTTTTTGGTTTCTCCCGATTGGGTTTCCAAGTTAAACTCTATGCATTTTGGTTTGAGTTTATATGTGATTATTTTTTCTCAGCTGATGAATGATTGATGAATGGTTAAATAAAGTCAAAAGTATCTTATACTGATTCACCCCCCCTCTCAGTATAAGCATAAGTTCAATAAGAAGACCCAATGGAAGAGCATAATGATGTCCAAGAAAATGATGAGTTTAGCCTAGTTGATATTATTGATTAGTTTTAAGATGTCATTGAAGAGCATGACCAATTTGACAAATTATTGATAAGTTATATTGTAATGTTTTGCCTTTGAGATTTTACGTTGAGAATAAATATCTCTATATTGTTGTTTTATGATGAACTTTTTTAATACGTTCTATGCCTTAATATATGGTTTATATTTTAATGTGAATTATTACTTTAGGGAAAATAACATTAAATATTGTCATTTTTGTACATGAAATATATACAAATGTGTAAAACATTGTTTAAAAATGTTATTTTTCTCTATCTTTTTTGTTAATTGTGACCATAAAAAATGCTTAATTTGACATGGCATGTTAAGTTGTATGTGTTCTTTTCATTATAACTAGCTTTTAAATGTATGTTTTTGCTAAATTTTTAAAAATAGTGTTATTTAGCTACAACTATTAGCTATAAATTGAATTAAACGTAATAAAGTGTTAAAAAACAATATTTTGCATTGTATTTAAAATATATACTATCCTAAATAAACTAATAACACATAATTTGATAAAAAACCACGACTTTGAAAAAAACAATTTATAACATTTTTTATGTTTTGTTTCTTTTTTCATAGCATTGAAAAAAAATGAAAAAGCAAGAAAAAAACACCATTACACACACAAATAAAAAACATTTTTGACAAAAAATGAAAAACATGGAAAAAATAACATTTGAAAAAAAATTGATACTTTATAACTAAAAAGATTCATATGTCAAAATACTACCTCGAAAAAAAGGGTGCTACCGGTAGTACCACTTTTTGAAATGGGAGTAAAAACAACCACTAAATATGGCCTATACAAAAACGAGAACTTTGGAGAATTCTTGTCAAGTTGGTAACTATGTTTTAAATGAAAATGTATCGAAGAAGCTTTCGATTAAAGCCTAAATGTTCACAATATGAAGGCTTTGGTTTAATTGTAAATGATTGAATGGTGAGCTCCACAAACAATTGCTATTATTTTAGCTAGTATTGGCAATAACAATATCGAATTCATGGGAAAAATTGTGCAACATGTGACTTCAACAATGGGTTCCGTATGAAAACATGTTAGAAATTATACACCAAGTTATTCAACTAGGTTTCCGAGTATACTAGCCCATGGGATAAGGATAGGCCTTCACTTGAAGAGAGAAATCTTTGTTGTTGCTCATAAAACCTGTTACAATGGAATTTATGCTACATAATATTCTGTGATTTTTTTTTCATAAAAGATGGTGGATTTTTATTCATTAAAAGGTGCGGCCTAGGCTGCATAGTACAAAAAGGAACAACCAAAGAAAAGCACAAAAATCTTGTTTATCTACCACAACATTCAACCATTTGCCTATATCATAACTAATGTTTCTCCAAAGCCTGAGATTATTGCAGTTTTATACAAAATAGATTTTGTAGAAAATACCACTAATACATATAATAAAAAAAACATAACTATTGAGTAGGATTCCTTTCGTTTGGAACCTCGTCTTCATTTTTTGGATTCACAATCAGGGCATTCACATCTGAGATCGAAGTTTCTTCCCTCTTGAGCGAGATATCCATGGTTGATCCTGAACTAGAATTTGTCGGAGATTACGAAAGTAGAATTTTCTCCATTTGTGAGCTCAGCGCTGCCACTTCATCTTGCACCTGACCCACCATCTCATGGTGTTGCACCAATGTATCCATTACAAATGAAACTGTTGAGTTGAGCGAGTTAATCGATATGATCAACCTATGGTGCTCTACCATCTCATCAACCTCCATTGAACCTTCCCACTATTTGTGGCCTACACCATTGTCCATTACTTCAAACTTATTAGAACTGATAAACCCTCTCCACCAAAAATTACACCAGAGGCCATCGACTGCACCCTCGACCAGAATCTAAAAACCTACTCAATATGCTAGCGGAGCAACAATCCCCCCAGGATCGGGAGGAAATATTGACAATCCAAGCTTCAAATTTTCCCAAGCGTTTGCAGAATTGAAGGATAAATAGTGACAAGCTAACATCGTGCACAAGACTAACCCATCTAATCCTCGACCATCCATCAACTTCAAAATACCATAACTAGACTAATTTTCTTCCCACCAACTGTGCCAAATATTCACTGGTTGTGAATCACATATCCTCGCTGAATATCCTAAACGATCTGCCATTAAATTCACACATAAGCACCTAAGAGGTCTGATGAACACCGAGAAATATTCCTCATTGTCATGTACCTTACAACTGCTTCCTCTTTCGGCCATGATGAAAACCTTCCAATCAATTGACATCTCTCTCAAGTGAGGATTGATGATCCATTTCTGGTGCACCTTCCACATCCGTTGTATCCTGAACCCATGAGCCAGACTCCACACATTTAGTTGTTGATGAATCCCACAAAATGTGGGGACGATACGACCCTTACTCGATATAACAACCATTTTCTCACCACACATTTCAGGGCATGAGACCTTGATGCCCATGATACCCCTGTGGGCCCCAATGCATAACATTAAGCTATTCATTAGGGAGGGGGGGAACTAACCACCCCATTAATCCACAAGGAACCTAGGACTAAACCTACGGGTTTATTAGCCATTTCATTAGCTTGGGTGTTGTTTTCTCTGAGCACATGGAAACAATTGGCAGGGAGAAGGGTTAAGTTGAGTCTAATATGACCAATGATGACCTTCAAGCCTACATCCTTTGAATCCGAACCTGCCATAAAGTATCTTATCATATTTTTTGAATCACAAACAATGTTTAGCTAGGATATTTGGCTATTTTTGGCGATTTGAATCCCTTGAAAAACTACATATGCCTTAGTTTTGTTATTCAAAGAGATCCCAAGGTTCTAATAGAATTCAACTTCCCGGTTTCCTTTGGGACCAAAAATCAACCCCTGGTTCCTGCCTCACTTGATCTTTTATCAAATATTGTTGCAACCGACTTGGGGATATAACGAATGTAACCACCTATTGCCAATGGGTAAAAAACGATATGAACTCATCCACCTAGCTTGTATAAGACACAATAACAATAGAGATAAGGAAGATGCCAAGGCTGCATAAGAAATGACTTGAAGAAATGGATGAGAATGAAGGAGAAACTGGTTTATAAGGCAGAGGAAAATTGTACTTGCATTGCTAGCCTCTTCCTAGGATAACATGGCACCAATTCATTGTTTAAATCAATGAAGAGGGAATTGGTTGTGTTGAGAAGGTATATGAGATAGGAGGCACATTGATTCACCATTGGGAATGCAAATAGATGTCTTTGGGAGAAGACATACACAATGATTTCTCTTGGAAACAAAGACTAGTTAAAACATCAATGAACATCTAATTTAAAGCTTCCATCTAGAGAAAAATCACTATGTGAACCTAGGAGAACAAAATCGTTGTGATGGGGGGGGTGTGTGCATTGGGGATATGAAAACTTAGCTTGGAGGGACAATATACTTTGCCAAGGGAGGAAATTATTGCAAAAAGTACTAAATCATAGGCCCACATTTGTCACAAAATCATTCTCTTAGATAATCTAATATAAACTCACTGTAATGGGGAGGAATCTGCTTCAAAGTACAATGATTTAACCTAGGAGATGGTTGAATGTTTTGTTAGAGGAATTTATTATGTGAGCCACCAATTCCAGGGTCCACATTTAATGTCAAATGGTCATGCAAGTATAATTTGAGGAAAATCATTATGCTAAGGTATGCATCCACCGGTTAAACACAATGATTTTCCTTAGTTGGAAAAATTCCATGTGAAACTTATCATCCTAGTCATACATCTACCATCAAATCATTGTGTAAGAAAAATTGGAGGAAATATGTTGTGTTGTAGAGGGTAAATGACAAAATTTCAAAGTTAATGAGGCCCTTTACAATCTTGGGAAGTAGAGGTTTTGTCCTCAGAATTTCTCAATCTAATTTTTTTATGTAACATAAATTTGTGTCTCTTATGCATGCATGTTTTCTCTCTGATCTTTGTGCTTCCGTTGTAATTTTCTGCCATAATTTTAGTGTAAAATTATTCAATGATAACAACCCTAGTTTATTGTTTGAGGTCACTTGGAAGTAATTTTCAGATATGAAATTGAATGCATTAAATTCTTTAAAATTGGCATTGTATCAGAGCATAGGCTCTAGAGAGAGAGGGAGTCATCTCTTGAGACACAAATTGTTACAGATTTCTTTTGCTACACATCTGTGCTCTTGTTTGGACACAATGGTGAGCACTCTTAGAGTGGAGGATAGGTTGGGGCGGGCCACAAATTTTTGGGCCTGGAAGGCTAGGATCCTTTTTCTCTTGGAAGAGAATGATCTCAAAGATTATGTTGAGATGGTGATTCCAGATCCAAATGATGCATATGAATTGGAAGCCTATAAGAAGAAGGAAGTGAAGGCCAAGCAGGTGTTGTTGGATTATGTGAAGGATCACTTGATTCCTCATATTTCCGAGAAGAAGACAACAAAGGATATGTATGATGCTTTGGTGGGATTGTACCAAAGCAAGAATGCAAACCAGAAGTTGATTTTGAGGCATAAGCTCTGATCTGTTGAGATGTCCAAATCAGAAACAATTGCTAGCTACCTCATGAGGATCACTCAGATTCGTGATAAAATTATAGTCATTGGTGAGGCAGTTGATGACACAAAGTTAGCGAATGTGGCATTGAATGGTTTTCCTGGGTCTTGGGAACCATTTGTGTAGGGGATTTGTGTATGATAGAAGTTGCCACCATTTGACATATTGTGGATCGATTGCATCTAGGAGGAGGAGGAGGAGGAGGAGGAGGCTTAGATAGAGTCCAGGAATGGTAGGCAGAGAGGTAATGATGATGAGAACCAAGCCCTAGTTGCTCATGCTAGAAAGGGTAGAGGAAACAGTTCTCCAAGGAGAGAGACATCTCTAGAGAAATGGAAGAAGAAGGACCTTAGCAAGGTCAAGTGTTTTGATTGTCATAAGTACGATCATTATGCTTCATAATGTCCATAGTGGAAGAAAGGGAGAGGGAAACATGAGGCATCATCAACATATGTGGATGAGGTTACAAACATGATTCAGAGGGAGTTCTTATTGGTCTCCGCTCATTTTGGTACAATTTTCGGTAATGGGACTTGGTTGGTGAATAGAGGAGCCACATGCCATATGACATGAGCATGAGATTTGTTCTATAGCTTCAGAGAGTCTGACTCAAATATGTAAGTGGAACTTGGTATGGGGACCAAGAATGCAACGCAGGGATCTGGAATAGTGTCATTCCAAATGGAGTAAGGAAGTGTGTTGAGAGTGACAAATGTGTTATTGACACTAGAACTTAGAAGGAGTGTGCTCTCAACATCATCGTTTGAAAATAAGGGATATGAGGTATTATTTTGAGATGGACATGTGCTAATCTTTCCTATAGGATCTAGCCCCAACACAACAATTGTTCTCAAACTTAGCGAGAGCAACTTTTTGTAGAGCCTCAGTAGAGCCTGGTTATTTTCAGGACTCAAACTAACTAATTTTTTTTCTAAAATTTAGTTTAGAATTTCTTTTAATGATTTTCTTATACTTGGAATAAACCAGGAATAAACAGTAACAACCTAATAATGATAACAACATAACAATATCAACAACAATAACATAATAATGATAACAACAACAACAAAATAATGATAACAACAACACAATACATACCTCCACCTACAGGTTGGTTTATCTAGTCCCTTTTCTGTCTGATCCTGTTCTTCTTCTTGCCCATAATGAATATTTATCTCCCATCCAACTAGGAACAACCTCTCCAGCTCCCTAGCTCCAGGAATCCTTGCGGTTTCCTGGCCCCTGAGCCCAAAATTCCCAGCAACAACAATGCCCTGTGAGAGTTCCCCAAAACAATTCTTCCAATTTCCTCCTCCTCCTTTATCTTTCAGAAATTCAAAAATCCTTAAATAGAAAATGAGATCCCTCTTCCAAGTCCTCCCCTTCTTCCTTATCCCCCTCTCTCAAATCCCCCTCATTATCGACAATTCCCAACAACCCTGTATCCCCATTAATTCCCCAACGTACTTATCCCCATTAATTGCTTGCTCACCTTTTATAATAAAATAACAAAAGACTCATTAATATATTTTAATAATTAATTAGAATTTAAATTAAAAGCTATGATAAAATCAATCAATTTGGAACATTTACATGCACCCATCCTTCAAGAAAATTCGTCATCCCAAAGTTAGAGTTATTTACAATACAAGGGTAATGACACATGATTCATACAACAACAAAAAATAATCAACATCATCAATTTAAAACACTTATGCATACTAGTGTACATGTACGAGCATGCATTTGTAGCTAGCACATACATGACTTGTACATGTACTAATAAAAGTAATTATCACACCTAAAGTAATTCTTGTGTGCATCCAATCCATGAGGACCATTCATTTCATAAAATATAATAAACTATTTAAAATGTTCAAGAAATTCCTCGAATTACAATAATTTAGCACAAGTAACATTCATTAAGATAATTGTAGTTTAGTTAAGTAAATATAAACATGCATATATACATATATGTTTTATTTTATTTTTTCAAGAAATCAATAAATTCTTCTATAAGGTGAAATCACCACACACTCTCACCTCAACTACTTCTATTCATCCTTCCTCCTAACTTACTTCCATCTTCCATCCTATCCTTCCTCTGCATGGACTATCTTGGGCATCAACTATATTGACCTAACTCCAAATAGAACCGTGTGGAAGTGTCAACTCTTGACCAAGCTTCCCCAACAAAAAAACTAACAGTTTCCATCACACGTCTAGGGGAGTGTGAGCTAACATAATCCTCCCATGACTCCAAGTTTGAGAGGATACAAGGTGGGAATGCCTCCACCCTCCCTAATAGGACTAGGGTCCACACACCCTACCATGGAATATAAGGTAGCCTTGTGTGTTCTTTGGAATTTTGTCATCATTATATTTAGTTTTAAGCGGTCACCACCTGAAAAATATGCACTGGTCCACATATCATAGCAGCAATGCATTGAACCAACATAATTTCACATACAAAGATTTATACTATATTGCTTCCCGATCGGTGTTCACGACATCAACCTTTTATCATCATTATTCTCTGTCTATTTCATAGCCTGTCGGCTTGCAGTTAGTCTATAACACAAACTCATACATGTCTATGCATTATCATCATGTGAAATGCATTTTAACCATATCTCAATTTGGTATCCATGTACCAACAACTTTAAATGTCAAAATTTTTCAAGTTAGAATAGATTGCATAATATCCAGCGAAATTCAAATAGCATTAAACATTCATAGAATTGGAGTTCACATAATAGATTGCATAATATCACCATCATTCAAATAGCGTTAAACATTCATAGAATTGACGACATCCATAGGTTCATCGTCTTAAAGTTCAAGTGTATCTTTAAAAGTTTCACAATGAATAGAAAATAGAGGTGATTAGGCTTTAGGTAATTCTAATTTGTCTAAGTCAAAGGTGGCATTACATACACCCAAAATTCGGGAAACATATTCAGGGTGGTAAAAAAAATGAGGGATGATCTCTTGGAAGGGCTCTACATCCTCCCAAGTAGCATATCCCATTATATACTAGTCCCATTGGGCCTTCACTTGGTTAGAATTATGTAGAGGCTAATAATATGTTGATTGTGACTAGCCCTATTTAGCTAGCACCTTACTATGTCCCAACTCTATTTTATTACCACTGGCAATTAAATTAATGAAAATGCATGCTTCTATTATATATTTATTCTTCCTAATTTCCATATAGGACCCCCATAATTAATGTATAGTTTACTCATTTGATTGCTAGTTATAACCTTTTTCTCCTCATCGATTATAATTTCATTAACTTATACATACAACCCCACCTAGGATATCTTGATAATTATAAACAATCATTATTGACTTTGATTATAACTCTATCTTGACAATACATATGCCATTAATCATGAGATTCACAAAAAAAAAAAAAAAAGAAACATGCTTAAGAACATGGACTAAGATATTGCTATATAATTTTCATGTGTTGACATCACTTCATGGTTTGTTATTGCCTTCTACTCCACTTCATTCATTTTTTATTTTGTTTGTTTCTTATGGCTATTTGCTCTTTTCTTATAATCACTTCTAACTTCTACTATTTTCTTCTTTCTATATATATATATATAAATTCAAATTTAATCTTATCTATAAAACCAAAAACATAATAAACATTATATTTCACCCCAATGTTATAAATTGATTTGATTTGAATGTGATCATCAAAGGGTTAGAATTTGGTACCACCTTAGGTTTACACTTCTAATAGCTGAAACTTGCAATATTCTCATGCCAATCTTCATTGATTACATACACTTCGAGGTAAGTAAATATACTCACTAATACAATAAGCAAATAAAGAAAATAAGCTAAAAGAATGTTTTGGTTGTGGTTGGTGTTAGTTCTATATATATATATATATATATGATTTTATTTTATTTTAATTGGTTAGTATATATATTTAATTTGATTTTATTTTCTTTTAAAATATTATTTGAATTTTTTTTTTTTTTTTTTTTTTTTTTAATTAAAAATTATAAAAAACAAATAAATAAATTAAATTAAATTAGGGGAAAAAAAAACCATAAAATTACACATTTTTTTTAGCTATCCCAAAAAATGGTTTGTTTGGCTTTTACTCTATTACAGTTAGAGACAAATACACCATCATCTTTATATATAAAATAATTCAATAAAATAATAAAATTATATATATATATATATTAACTAAAAATAATATTATTGAAAAACAGATATCCAAAATGAATGATTATCAAATTAAAAGAATTAAAATCGATAATGCAGTCGAGATTGGTAAACGTGGTGATTTTAGTTTCCATTAATTAGACGTAAAGGAGTTGATTGCCAAATTTATCAACATTGTTGCACTCTACATTTCTCATGGCTATACAATTTCTTAATAAGCGAGATACATTTATTTTAAGTTATTTTCTATACTCATGTAATAAATAACAAAGTCAAACAAAATTGAACTATCTAATTAAATAAAACAAAAGTAAATCTTATTTACTAATCCTATATAGGCATGCAACTCGAGTGTAACTATTAGGGTATAATACCCCTTAAAATAATATAGCACATCTATATAATACACTTAGAAAGAAATATATATATACCCCTTAAAATAATATAGCACATCTATAAAATACACTTAGAAAGAAATATATATATACCCCTTAAAATTAATTATATATATATATATATATATATAGCAACACGTTTAGTTTAAATCTAAAGAGTTCCAGGTTACTCATTTAGTTTGTGTGAGCCTAGCCCAAGACAAGATGAGGCTCGTTACTCATTGAGTTGGTTACTCATTTAGTATTTGTGAGTCCACGACAAGGCAAGATGAGGCAGGTTGATTCCAACAAGCTTCGCTCTGGTTCAACATATTCAAGTAATGTAACCTCTTATTCGATTGATTTATTAGATTTAGACACATGAACTATATCAATCTCAATGTTGTTAAAGTTCCAGTAATTCCAATGTTGTTAAACGTTGTAGAGAGTGAAAATACAATCATGAATTTGCTAAGTCAAATCCAATGTAGTAAGTCCCAATAATTCAATTGTTGTTAAAGTCTCAATAATTTCAATGTTGTTAAAGTCTCAGTAATTCTAATGTTGTTAAAAGTCTCGGTGATTTAATGTTATTAAATTCCAATGTTGTTAAACGTTGTAGAGAGTGAAAATACAATCATGAAAGATTTAAAAAAAATACATGAACTATATCAATTTCAATGTTGTTAAAGTTCCAGTAATTCCAATGTTGTTAAACGTTGTAGAGAGTGAAAATACAATCATGAATTTGCTAAGTCAAATCCAATGTAGTAAGTCCCAATAATTCAATTGTTGTTAAAGTCTCAATAATTCCAATGTTGTTAAAGTCTCAGTAATTCCAATGTTGTTAAACGTTGTAGAGAGTGAAAATACAATCATGAAAGATTTAAAAATACATCATGAAGAAAGACTTATAATGGTGGAAATTTGTTTCTCATCGGGTTTTTGGTCATATTCTTTGGAGATTTGTTAAAAATATAGTGTTACATTGTTTGGTGTTTCATTGCAATGACCTTCTATCACTATATTAAATTTATTATATGATGAAAATATTAAGTTATGGGTAATTCAAAGATAGATGAAGTTGTGCTAATTATAACTTTTAATTTGCAGAAGAACAAAGTGACTTGAAATCTTGAAAATAAAATAAGGGAAATAAATCTGACTGTAGAATATCATGACTCATCTCAAATAGATTGTAAGTTTGTCTCTTTATCAAGTTTATGTTCTTGGTAAGCAGACCACTTTTGTTAGTGATACTATATAATGACAACTTATGTGGGCGAGATTAAAAATCTATCTCATTGTGAGTGAGATTTATTTATTTTCCCCAAAAATATCTTTGTAATATTTAGAAAATATTCCACGATTTGATGTGTGTGTGGGGAATGGGAGCATGGTACATGACATGCATTAATGGGTTCTTTCATATCGATATCATGATCAGTTGACTGAAATTATCTACATATAATGAGATTGATCTGAAACGCAGGAAACTACTCTATTTGGAGAGGTCAAATAAAAGGGTAGATCAAATTTATGATGTTGATAATATACTACGCGATTACCTTCTTCTATCCGCTAAGCTATAGATGGTGTTGGCATGTGCATAAATATATCCCTCTTTCACAGTTTATATGAAAAAGTTCAAAACAACACAGGATGATTGGTGACATGCTTTATTAAGTTTATTAAGCTAATTCGACTTCATGGTCCATACTATTTGGGTGTCCTCTTGTTTGCTTCATCCCACCTTCCTTGGAAGGTGCTCCCCACCTTCGTCCCATACCCAAACATAGAATTGGAGACCAACATGATGACTAATTATGGCAACTGATTATGGATAGCCTCGTTCAAATGAATACAATACAAAATTTCGTCGAGATTCTATCTCACGAGACATGACACGTTGTTTGTACCACTCTGCTAACATTATTGCTATGTGGCTATCAAAAGACTCATTTATTGGTTGTCAATCAATCAATTAATTAATTTTCAAAGATCTTGTAATAACTAGATCCATCAAATGGATTTTGTGGTAGATTGGGATGAGTTGGACCGGGTAACACGTGGAAAACCCATTAATGGTTCAATAGAGGTTTTGTTTGGTCCTGAAGTTCTGCGGTTGTCGGTCCTTTAGCACATTCTGTTGGTTGACGATTGGTTTCCGAGAGAAGGAAGATGTGCTTTACCTCAAATATTTGTGTTCCTGCTTCAGATTTTGCTTAGCTCTGTCCTTTCTCGTGGTTGGTGGTCCAATATTTACAACATTTAGTACATTGAGGTCCACACGAATAAGTTTGTTTGAAGTAAAAGCGAGGTTCGTACATGACTAAGACATGTTGAGTTGTTTCCTACGCTTCCATCGAGAAATTCCTCAGAAGTAAGCATGAAGAGCTACTGAGCCTTTATACACTCCCAACAACAATGGGTATTTTGATTTCTCAAAGCTTCTTGAGAAGCCAAGGCCTCTAAATATTGAGCGTCAAATATCTTTTGATGAAAGGTCTCTCAGGGAAATTTCTCCAATGTATCCCCACCTGCATTCCAGGAATGCAGACACACACTTTGAATGTATGCTTTCACCATGCAAAATATCAGTTTCAGACACACCTCGATCAACTTATAATTCCTTTGAACCACATCCTACAATTGTTGGTGCCCGGGACACTCTGCGACGATCATTAGTATAATTTTAGAGGGAAACCAGTGGGAACCATTGCATTTGTAAGGCCTCCATTCTTCAGTCGACGCGTTCGACTGCGGGATGGGTTTGCCGTTGCTGGAAGAATATGTAGTAGCAGAGGACGAGAGGCACACGACTTGGACGTCGAGAGGTCGGGAGACCTCAAATTTTGAATATGGCGAGGGTTTGGTCTCGGCCTAGGCGTTAGACTTGGATTCTGAGCTTTGGTGTGTTGATTCATTGTTTGGCTCGTGAACTTGGGGATCGAGCATGAAACATGAGCCTTGGGCACAAACTAACCCACCTTGTGGTCTGGCGCTTGGTTTCTGGGCTTGGTGGGAGTGCAGTGCAAAGAGGAACTCTTGGATTAGAAATGATTAGTGTTGTTTGTATTCTTGCGTGGATCATCAACTACAAATATTTTCTCTCATGGGACGTCATAGATGGTTGTCTAAAATATCAGATTCGCATTGGAGAAGTGTACATACTACTTTAAGATTGTTGTATCTCTGGAAGTTGCTGCTATACCAGAGGGATTGCCTGCTGTCATTACTACATATTTGTCTCTTGGCACTCCTAAGATGGCACAGAAGAATGCTATTATGCGTAAGCTACCTAGCGTGGAGACATTGGGTTACACCACAATGATTTGCTCTGATAAGACGAGCACTCTTACAACTAATCAGATGTCGGTCAATGAATTTATAGCCATAGGGCACAATGCTGGTTCACTTCGAGAGTTTCAATTTGAAGGAACAACATATAATCATGAAGATGGAAGCATATTAAATTGGCCAGCATATAATATGGAGGAAAATTTAGAAACTCTAGCATAAATTGTTGCCGTTTGCAATGATGCAGGGATATCTTGTCAAGGTCACCAGTTTTGTGCTACTGGTATTCCGACGGAGGTAGCCCTGAAGGTCTTGGTTGAAAAGATGGGAGTTCCATATCTGACAGTGGGTGATGAAAGTGTCATTCTCAAGACTGTCACAATGAAATTAGGTAATTTTGATTGGTGGATATAGAGATCAAAGAGGTTGGATTTATTGGAGTTTGATTGTAATCGGAAATCCATGGGTGTTATTGTTCAGGAACCTTGCGAACACAATCGTCTCTTAGTGAAGGGTGTTGTAGAAAATCAGCTAGAAAGGAGTGCATTTCAACAACTTGCAGATGGATCGGTTGTTGAATTGGACCATCCAATGAGGGAATTACTGTTGAGGAAGCTTCACCAAATGAGTTCAAAGGCTCTTCCTTGTTTGGGCCTGGTGTACAAGGAAGATTTGGGAGATTTCAGTGACTAAGATGGAGAGCAATATCCTGCTCATATGAAATTGTTGGACCCAACCAATTATTCTGATATAGAAAACAACCTTATCTTTGTTGCTCTTGTTGGATTGAAAGATCCTCCTCATAAAGAAGTTCATAAGACAATTGAGGATTGTGGAGATGCAGGTATCCGAGTAATGGTGATCACTGGCGATAGCAAGTCTGCTGATACATGTCGGGAAATTGGTGTGTTCTATGAAGGAGAGGATCTTAGTGGTAAAAGTTTTACTGGAAAATAGTTCATGGAACTCCCTGTGGATAAGCGTGCTGAAATCTTAGCAAAACCAGGTGGCTAGGTTTTCTCTTAAGTTCTAGGAAGCCAAAGCCAGAAATGAACATTTCTCCTTATCAACTGTTATTGGTGAACCTCACAGCGGTGTTGGAATTTCAGCCCTTGTTTTCCATCCATAGAAGAATATGGCAGTGAGTTCTTATGGTGGAAATTTCAAGGTATGTGTTGAGCATGAAAATGTTCTGAGCAAACAAGAATTTGAGCAGGGTTGTGGTTGGAGATGTCGATCAATTGGATCCTTACCACGGTCCAGGCCAATCAATGGGTCTTTGTTTTTCAGTTCCAAAAGGTATCAAGATGCCTTCAAGCTTAGTAAATATATTCAAGGAGATTCAAGAGGACGTGGACTGCCCTCTTCCAACACATGGAAACTTGAAAAAATATAGGCCATACAAGGGGTTCTTTGCTCATCATGCTCCTTGTGCGCTTGGGAATATCATGAACTCGCATGCAAGAAGAGGATGGGAAGTATTCATTCACTGATGTTGTTATTCGTGCCCTTTTCTAAAAAACAAAATATGGAATTATTTTCATTCTTTGGGGAAACTCAGCTCAAGAAAATAAGGGTAATTGATACAAACAAGCACCAAATAATGAAAGCGGCACACCCTTCAGGAATTTATGCTCTGAGAGGTTCTTCAGTGCTGAGCGGTTGCGAGTTACGGATGTGTATGGGATAGGTTTGAAAAGAAAAAAAATAACTTGCTTTCATTTTCTTTGCTTCTTCGCCTCTGTTAACAGAGGACATGGGCTTCTCATGGGAGCTTCGTGGGTATTTAGCATAAATTGAGGTGGGGCTGTATATTTCTGTCAACTTTAAAATTTCAAAATCATGTATAGCGCAATTTGGCTTCATGTGGTTTTTTAAGAAAATAGTTTCTTTCCTATGAAATGGGTACAACTCAAGTATTTGTTTATTGTATATTTTGTTTTTTAGATTTTCACACCTTTGCAAGCATTTTGTTTTTTTGCAGTACTCTGGATTGTATGACTAGATTAGGAAATTGGGTAGAGGTTGCAAACCTTGTTGGCATGAAGACAAAATCTTGTTGTGGGTCGTCAAGCCCAGGTTTCAGCTTTGAAGCTAGGCTCTGATACCATATTAGCAAAACTGGTTATTTTCGGGACTCAAGCTAATTAAAAACGTTTTTTAAAATTTAGTTTAGAATTTCTTTTAATGATTTTCTTATGCTTGGAATAAACCAGGAATAAACAGTAACAAGCTAATAATGATAGCAACATAATATTATTAGCAACAACAACAACAACATTATAGCGATAACAACAACATAATACATACCTCCACCTGCATGTTGGTTTATCTAGTCCCTTTTTTGTTTGATCATGTTCTTGTTCTTGCCCAGACTGAGTATTAACCTCCTATCCAACTAGGAACAACCTCTTGGCTCCCTAGTTCCAAGAATCATGCGATTTCCTAAGCCCACGAGGCCCAAAATTCCCGGCAACAACGATTGCCACCAGTAGAGTTCCCAAACAATTCTTCCAATTTCTATAGTCCTCCTCTATCTTTCAAAAATTCAGAAATCCTTAAATAGAAAATGAGATCCATCTTCCAAGTCCTCCCCTTCTTCTTTATCCTTCTCTCTCAAATCCCCCTCGTTAATTCCCAACAACCTTATCCACCCATTAATTACTTCACCCCACCTTTTAATAATAAAATAATAAAAGACTCATTAACATATTTTAATAATTAAATTTAAATTAAAAACTATGATAAAATTAATCAATTTGGGTTGTTGATTTACTGCTTTTATAGGCTAACATGAAGCTTATCTTGAAGAGACAGTGGAAATAAGGTTTATGGGACTCGAAGAGTCATACTTGAGAGGGGTCAATAGGATCGAGAGAGAGTTGGTAGATCAGGAACTCAACCTTAAGGTTCAGGTGGGAGTGAGGAGTCTTCCAAGACTATCAGAAAGGTGTCATGGGTTGATATGGACAATAATGCAGGATGCTCATAAGTTGGATGCTTCTAAAAGTAGGGTGTCTTCCAATAAGCATCCAAGTCATACAATGGGAATTGCTTTTGTGTCAGAGGGAGAAAATGTGGTAGTGGATCCATTGTGGGAGGAAAATCCATTTCCAATGTGGGAAACATAGCTACTTCCAAGTGATGATGAATTACAGGAGCATGAGGCTTCGAAGGTTGAAGAGAGTACAAGTCCATATAGTACAAGGGTTCAACCTTCATACCATGAGGAGTCGAAGGAGTTAGTGGATCCAGTGGACCATCCTAGTGACGAGGACACAAGGCCTAGATGGATAGGGGATATTTTGAGAGATGCAGAGAGGCATGCAGATCCCAATGGCACCTTAAGGGAGAGGAGGCCTTCGTAGATATTTTTAGAGCTATGTGGTTCTTATGAGTAACATCATTGATTACGAGCCTACCATTTTTTGATGAGGCTGAGGAAGCAACATGTCAGTAGGTTTGGAAGGATGCTATGATGGAGGAGTATCGGTCCATCATGAAATAATAGTAGGACATAGTTTGAGAGACCCGGAGGAAGTTTGTCTACTTTAGAGACAAGCTAGGAGTGGTTAAGAATACCTTCTAAGCTAAGAGGAGTGTTGATGTTTTGTAGCATGAATCGGTATTCTCATTGGCCCTTATTATTAGGGCATGTAGGAATCCTTGTTAACATCATTGCATTTTATTTCATGAAATTGCTTTATGTAGTGTTGGGGCTTAGATTATTGTTGTTGTTTGGGATTCATTGTGACATTTTCATCTTGCCATTATGGTGTTGTCATGAGTGAGTGAACACTCTTTCCAAGGAGATTTGGGTGGTAATTTCAACTAAGGAAATTCTTCACTTTGACAAATCTGGCCAAGGGTTTTTTTTGTTTTTTTCTTAATTTATGCTAAGAGAGAGAGGCTGCATGTGTGAGAGAGGCCACACACATGTAGGGATGGTCGCACACATGAGGGAGACATAACCACACGTGTGAGGGAGATACAAACACACGTGTGACAATAAGTAAGCAACATGTCGTACGCGTGATCCGTACAATTCATACCACATGTGCGAACCGTACAACAACAAAAATGGGCTGCATGTGTGATCCGTACAATCCATATGGAATTTGTGGACTGTACAATGAATCAGGCAGATCATACAATAGTTACTTCAACTGTTGTACAGGTTATGTGAGTAGGGTTGTACAACGGATTTGTAAGTTGGAAGGGTTTTCAGGAATTTGCTAAAATTGTTGTTTTGCTGAGCGAACTAGTTTTGTCCTCATAATTTTTCAATCTGAAAAATTTTCGAACATAAATTTGTGTCTACGTGTTCATGGATGTTTTTTCTCTTTGATCATTGTGGTTCCTCTTTATTTTCTGTCATAATTTCAATGAAAAATTGAGTGATAGCACCAGCCCTAGTTCTTGTTTGGTTCACTTGGAATTAATTTTCAGATATGAAATTGAAAGCATTAAATGCTTTAAAATTGACATGCATTTTTAGAGTATCCAAGCAAGAGATCAAGTATGAGGTGTGCAAAAGAGATTTGAGGTGCGCTAGAGGAGTTGTGGTGTTTTTACAGGATCTAAAGGTGTGATAGAGAAGTGGGGGTTTTTCTTGTTCTTAAGGTGCACTATGAAAATTTTGAAGATTTGTGATACCACAAAGTGCATATTTTAACATTGTGATGTTGCGGTCACGGGATCTCATATTCTAGGAATGGTGCTGGGGCTCACTAGGGCATGAGGAATAAAATGTGACTAAGGTTTGACTATGCATAAGTATGAAGCATGCAAATTGGTCGGAAATTATATATGTATGGAGATCTTGGAATGGTGTCTATACATGTCTTATTAACTTGGTGCTTGTGAGATTGGTGTCTCCAGGGAGTACCTACACAATATCTTGTTGAGTTAGTGCTCAATTGAGAAGAATGGTGTCTCCAATAGGTTGATGCCTACATCTTGCAGATTTGGTGCTCAATTAAGAGTTGGTGTCTCTAGAGGTTGGTGCCTACAAATATTGTAATAGTAGTTTGGTGCCCACATAAATTTATAAAGATAAGTTTATGGTTTCTCGATTGAGTTTACTTTTTAAAACAGAAAAACAGAAGTTGCTCAAGCATTGTGGTTTGACTTTATATGCGATTATTTTTTCTGACTAATGAATGATTGATGAATGGTTAAATAAAGTCTAAAGTAGCTCTTATCTTGATTCACCCCCTCTCGGTATAAGCACAGAGTTCAATAAGAAGACCCAATGGAAGAGAGCATAATGATGTCAAGAAAATGATGATATTTCCTATTGAAAATGACGAGTTTAGCCTAGTTGATATTATTGATTAGTTTTAAGATGTCATTGAAGAGCATGACCAATTTGACAAATTATTGATAAGTTATATTGTAATGTTTTGCCTTTGAGATTTTACGTTGAGAATAAATATCTCTATATTGTTGTTTTATGATGATTTTTTTAATCGTTCTATGGATTAATATATGGTTTATATTTTAATGTGAATTATTACTTTAGTGAAAATAACATTAAATATTGTCATTTTGTACATGAAATTTATAAATCGTAAAACACATTATTAAAAAGTTATCTATCTTTTTTTAATTATGTCCATAAAAATGCTTAATTTGACATGGCATGTTAAGTTGTATGTGTTCTTTTCATTATAACTAGCTTTTAAATGTATGTTTTGCTAAATTTTTTAAATTAGTGTTATTTAGCTACAACTATTAGCTATAAATTGAATTAAGCGTAATAAAGTGTTAAAAACAATATTTTTGCATTGTATTTAAAATACTTGTCTAAATAAACTAATAACACATGAATTTGATAAAAACCATTGACTTTGAAAACAATTTATAACACTTTTTATGTTTGTTTTTAGCATAGCATTGAAAAATGAAAAAGCAAAAGAAAAAACACCATTACACACACAAAAAATGAAAAACATGGAAAAAATAACATTTGAAAAAAAAAATGATACTTTATAACTAAAAAGATTCAGATGTCAAAATACTACCTCGAAAAAAAAGGGTACTACGGTGCTTTACTTTTGAAATGGGGTAAAAACAACCACTAAATATGGCCTATACAAAAACGAGAACTTTGGAGAATTCTTGTCAAGTTGGTAACTATGTTTAAATACTGGAAATGTATCGAAGAAGCTTTCGATTAAAGCCTAAATGTTCACAATATGAAGGCTTCGGTTTATTTGTAAATGATTGAATGGTGAGCTCCACGAACAATTGTTATTTTTTTAGCTAGTATTGGCGATAAAAATATTATTTTTTTAGCTAGTATTGGCGATAAAAATATCGAATTCATGGGAAAAATTGTGCAACATGTGACTTCAACAATGGGTTCCGCATGAAAACATGTTAGAAATTATACACCAAGTTATTCAACTAGGTTTCCGAGTATACTAGCCCATGGAATAAGGATAGGCCTTCACTTGAAGAGAGAAAGCTTTGTTGTTGCTCATAAAACCTGTTACAATGGAATTTATGCTACATAATATTCTATGATTTTTTTTTCATAAAAGATGGTGGATTTTTATTCATTAAAAGGTGCGGCCTAGGCTGCAGAGTACAAAAAGGAACAACCAAAGAAAAGCACAAAAATCTTGTTTCTCCACCACAACATTCAACCATTTGCCTATATCATAGCTAATGTTTCTCCAAAGCCTGAGATTACTGTAGTTTTATACAAAATAGATTTTCTAGAAAATACCACTAATACATATAATAAAACAAAACATAACTATTGAGTAGGATTCCTTTCGTTTGGAACCTCATCTTCATTTTCTGGATTCACAATCAGGGCATTCACATCCGAGATCGAAGTTTCTTCCCTCTTGAGTGAGATATCCATGGTTGATCTTGAACTAGAATTTGTCAGAGATTACCAAAGTAGAATTTTCTCCATTTGTGAGCTCAGCGCTGCCACTTCATCTTGCACCTGACCCACCATCTCATGGTCTTGCACCAAGGTATCCATTACAAATGAAACTGTTGAGTTGAGCGAGTTAACCGATATGATCAACCTATGGTGCTCTACCATCTCATCAACCTCCATTGAACCTTCCCACTATTCATGGCCTATACCATTGTCCATTACTTCCAACTTATTAGAACTGATAAACCCTCTCCACCAAAAATTACACCAGAGGCCACCGACTGCAGCCTCGACCAGAATCTAGAAACCTTCTCAATATGCCAGCGGAGCAGCAATCCCCCTAGGATCGGGAGGAAATATTGACAGTCCAAGCTTCAAATTTTCCCAAGCGTCTGCAAAATTGAAGGATAAATAGTGACAAGCTAACATCATGCCCAAGACTAACCCATCTAATCCCCGACCATCCATCAACTTCAAAATACCATAGCTAGACTAATTTTCATCCCACCAACTGTGCCAAATATTCACTGGTCGTGAATCACAGATCCTCGTTGAATATCCTAAACGATCTCCCATTAAAATCACACACAAGCACCTAAGAGGTCTGATCCACAAGGAACCTAGGACTAAACCTATGGGTTTATTGGCCATTTCATTAGCTTGGGTGTTGTTTTCTCTGAGCACGTCGAAAGTTAGTTGAGTTTGATACGACCAATGATGACCTTCAAGCCTACATCCTTTGAATCCGAACCTACCATAAAGTATCTTATCATATTTTTTGAATCACAGACAATGTTTAGCTAGGATATTTGGCTATTTTTGGCGATTTGAATCCCTTGAAAAACTACATATGCCTTAGTCTTGTTATTCAAAGAGATACCAAGGTTCTAATAGAATAGAATTCAACTTCCCAATTTCCTTTGGGGCCAAAAATCAACCCCCGGTTCTTGCCTCCCCTGATCTTATATCAAATATTGTTGCAACCAACTTGGGGATATAATGAATGTAACCACCTATTGCCAATGGGTAAAAAACGATATGAACTCATCCTCCTAGCTTGTATAAGACACAATAACAATAGAGAGAAGGAAGATGCCAAGGATGCATAAGAAATGACTTGAATAAATGGATGAGAATGAAGGAGAAACTGGTTTATAAGGCATAGGAAAATTTTTCTTGCATTGCTAGCCTCTTCCTAGGATAACATGGCACCAATTCATTGTTTAAATCAATGAAGAGGGAATTGGTTGTTTTGAGAAGGTATATGAGATAGGAGGCACAATGATTCACCATTGGGAATGCAAATAGATGTCTTTGGGAGAAGACATACACAATGATTTCTCTTGGAAACAAAGACTAGTTAAAACATTAATGAACATCTAATTTAGAGCCTCCATCTAGAGAAAAATCACTATGTGAACCTAGGAGAACAAAATCGCTGTGATGGAAGGGGTGTGTGCATTGGGGATACGAAAACTTAGCTTGGAGGGACAATATACTTTTCCAAGGGAGGAAATTATTGCAAAAAGTACTAAATCATAGGCCCACATTTGTCACAAAATCATTGTCTTAGATAATCTAATATAAACTCACTGTAATGGGGAGGAATCTGCTTCAAAGCACAATGATTTAACCTAGGAGATGGTTGAATGTTTTGTTAGAGGAATTTATTATGTGAGTGACCAATTCCAGGGTCCACATTTAATGTCAAATGGTCATGCAAGTATAATCTGAGGAAAATCATTATGCTAAGGTATGCATCCACCGGTTAGACACAATGATTTTCCTTAGTTGGAAAAATTCCATGTGAAACTTATTATCCTAGTCATACATCTACCATCAAATCATTGTGTAAGCAAAATTGGAGGAAATATGTTGTGTTGTAGAGGTTAAATGACAAAATTTCAAAGTTAATGAGGCCCTTTACAATCTTGGGAAGTGGAGAAATTGTGGAAGCAACGATAGGCATCATCAACAAGATCAATGAAAAACTAGTTTACCAAGAAATCCAACGTGAAACTCATTAGAAATAATTCCACTAAGTAAAAATAGTAGTCCCGTAGGTTTTTGGCTTTGTTAATGCGTAACTCTCATCTACAACCTCAAAAATATATGTCATCTAAAGCATGGCATAAAGGACGCTACGATATTTCCAATCCTTGGTCATTAACATATTTTGTTATCCCTTTTATTCCCTTCATTAAACATGTAGTGAAAAACAACATGTTGACAAAAAAAATTTAAATAACATTTTAATACTTTCTATGTTTGCAATCAAATTCCACAAGTTCCATTGCAATTATAGACGCCAAAATACTTAATGTATCCATCTTCTATCACTCTGATGTGTCACTTGGACCATGAAATTATGCACAAATGGGCCTCACAGGCCAAAGTGCAATCCTTGTATGGAGTGCTACTTTAGTTGTTTTGACGATTCAACATTAGAATATCATCATGGTCACATACTCTTCACTTTGAATCAATGGTTTTGTTTTTTCATTGTAGAAGGGTCTTGTAAGCTAGGCTCAACACCCATTCAATGACTAACTAATTCAAAAGGGGAACACACAATTTTTTTTCTAGATTGCTTCATTACTCATATAAAATATCCATCATGATAGGGGCTACAAGAAGTCACGATGAAGGATGTAATGATTTCTTATTCATTCTTTTCGATATATTCTCATAATTTCCCTTTTACTCCCTTTGTTGTTGTTTTCATAACCCAAGTAGTCATCATCAAATAGTAGAAACTCTCCAAAATTCTTATGCTTAATCTCAATGTGCAATACCACCTACAACCATGTGGTCTAATGATAATAAGAATCATAATATTTATCAGTAGACAAGGAAACCTTATGATCACATCTACATGGTATTCAAATGTATTCCTTGTATCAATTATGGTTTCATCTTGCATGCTATATTATTTTGATACTAGCACATTTTTGTGAACAACATAGCCTAATCAAATACTCGGGTGTCTTTGATTTTCTAACTATTATCTTTTCCAAGTGCATTGATCACGAAGATATCCACATACCAACAAGAGTAGTAATTAATAGTTTTGAGAGATTTATCCTTGCTTTTGTCATCATGCACCTGAAAGATCTAAATATCTTTCTTATTGTTATTTCACTAAGAAATGGGTAGCTTCAAGGTGATTACATTTCCATGTTACACCACTTTCCATGTCCTTATCTTCTTCAACTATAGTACTCAAATACCAGATACACACACCTGCCACATTTAATAAAGTACAATTGGGAGAAATAAGTAATTGTAAGAACAATCACCAAGGCATAAAAAAACTAGTAAGGAAAGACCAATTCATCAACAAGGAACAAATGCCATTGATGCAAGGAATCAATACAACTTGGACCAACATCATAACCCCATAAGTCAATAGTTGAAAATAAGCACTTGGTACTAGTCAATAAGATAAACTATTATTACTTAAGCATACTTAAATATAATTAGGCACATCAATCAAATAGCTTGAAGTCAAATGAAATATCAATTGCATCAAACCATAAGGCACAAGGGTAATAAGCCATGATTGGTGAGGCTTAGGAAAAAAGCATTTGGTGGGCCCCTAAGTCCCAGAACCTTGGGCCATTTGAAGTGTCAACAAATGGAGACACATTGGATGGAATAAAAAATCTTTGATAGAAATTACTACGATATGAAAAAGAAGAAAATACATATTCATCCACTTTTCATGGAAATTTAAGGATCAGAACATATGTGGGTCACTGAAAAATTTCCTTGCGAGGGAATCGATGACCACTCTTAAAAATCTACTTGAAAAACTTATCACCTATACCTAAAGAAAGAAAATTGATGAGATTCATTAACTTTAGTGTGAGTCAATGATCCTAGCTGCAATCATAATAAGAGGGCTTATTTATATTTGGGGTAATTTTTTCCCTAAGACAAAATATAGAATATATCTAAGGTATTACCCCACTACCCTTGAGCATGAATAACCTCGATGGACTCAACACGACATCATAGAACTTGCTTCCCTTCCATCTAGGCATTCATAGCCCCGATTGATATTGTTTGCATCACCTTGTAATTAGCTTTACTTCCTTTCCTGGTCCTTTTCCTTTTTAAACATATTTCTTAAAAATTCATGGGTGAGGGGAGTAGTGGCCCTTTATAGGCTTGATTACCTTCTATTGGTATTTATTTAATATTTTCCATGCATGAGTATTAGAATATCCCCTTTACATTTCTAGCCCTATATTTCTAACTCTCACCTTTCACACAATCAACTAATTATTAAGTATGCACGCAAATGGTTTCCTTCAATAAGTTCCCTTGCTTTATCAATCCAAGGAACATGAAAAATAAAAGTGTTAGTCACTTTGAAAGCCTCAAGTCCATCTACTATTTGAGGTTTCCATGTAACATCCACGATTCATAGTCAAACTCATCTTCCTTCACGCTCATAACCAATAAAAAACACCATGCAGAAGCTAGGTAGGTCATATCTCTCAGGGGAAACACAATTTGAGTACTTGCAAGTCTAATCATTTGGGGTTGAAGGTTAGGATGTGAGCTCATCACAAGATATTAATAGAAGTTGCACCCTGAACATGGGATTTACCAATAAAACCATAATTGGTTCATGGGATAGAAAAGGAGTAAGTTGTGATCAAAATATATCCCTAGTAAAAAATATAAAACAAATATGAATACATTTCAATCAAAGGAACCATAATTAAAACATGACATTGACAAGTTAATATAAGATAACATGAAGTTAATAACATAATATGAATGGAAAAACATAGTCAAACTCATGAGAAAATTGTTCTACAAAATAAAGCATAAATAAAATCATCGAAATGGTAAAGTAAAAAGGAAAATGATTTTGTTTTATGCACAAGCTAGCCTCCTTAAGAGCGAGCTAACTAAAATATTGTTCTAAAATTTGTCAATTAGCTGAAAGGATATATTTTCTTCCTTCCATTTATTGGAGACAAATTAAGAGCTAATATTCTCTACCACTTGATATTGTCCCAACCATAGTAGCTATAACTTTGTATGTTTCCCTTTAGTTTTTCTCATCTTATCCCACTTGAGAGCATGAACATCGACTTGGAAATCCTTGTCATTTAATATGTGTTTATTGAACCAATGTTTAATGATTTTTGATGAACAATAAACTTTTGTTTTTCTTTGTATCTTTGCTTCTCCAACTTCAACAAAATACCAAACCTATTTTGGATGGTTGAGGAACCCTCTTTCATCTACTACTTGTGATAGCTAGAAAGGTGGGATTTCTTCTTTGCCATAAATGAAAAAATAAAGAGATATGCCCAATGTTAATTTGGGTGTCACTTGATCCACCCATGATGACTTGAAAAGTAGATTGTGCCAATTACTTTGATGATCAACCACATTTTTCTTTGTATTCTAGATCAAGTTATTATTTGTATTTTCCACAACACCATTCCACTAGGGATAATAATTAGATGAATAACACAAGACAATTCCATTTTTTAGCACAAAATCCATGATATCCAAGGATAAAAAAATATGAAGCGTTGTTATGAAGAAAATCTCTCTATGGCATGGCATGAATCACAATAGACAAAATGACACACATAAATAAACTCTAATCCCAAATATGCTAAATAAATGAAATGCTAACAAGATAAGGCCAAGAGCCTATCTCGTCCGGATGTTTGATGAAGACCACCGTTGAGCATTCAACTCAAAGCTTTATACCTGCAACTTGTCCTCAACAACCAATATACACAAGCATACGGTGAAAATATATAGTGTTAGCATATAGATTAACATAATCCATTAACATACATGAAAAATATGTCCATGGAATAATAATTCAGATATTTGCAAGATATCAATTGGACGAGAAAAGAGTATTTCTATTAAAATAATCAACAAAAGTATATAGGTGACAAACTTCTGCAACGACACATATCGACACTGAGAAACTTAGTCCCTCCAGCTGGGCCTCCACCACTTCAATCCTCCACAAAAGGCAAACTCATATAAAGGAGATAATGAGGTTCTCCATCACAAAGAAGGAAGATCTTGGGGGCTGAACAAGGGGTTCAGACTTTCAAGGACAAAGGGATGCAGACTCAATACGAAGTGAAAGTTCTCCATAGTGTCTTTGATCTCAAAGTTGAATTGTTCACCTCCTTTTCAAGGCTTGGATATAGCTCAATTTATATCCTTCAAATGGAACTGAAGGGCCGAGTTGGAGCGTTTCCAGTATATGGAAGGTCAAGGATCATGGATCTCATGACATGGCATGGAAATCCGACATAATTTTTAATTTTGAGCACCAAACCCAATGTACATGGGTTGTAGTGGAGCAACCTGCATATAAGTTTGTTGTTTAATTGATAGGGCGAGTATATGTGGGAAAATGTGCTTTTTGGCTTTGGAAGGTACAAAAGGGGACTTCAAGTCTGCACAGGGAAATGAAAAGGCCATCTAAGCAAGTTGCATGGGGTGAGGCAAAATTTGCTGTAACAGATGCCCCCTAATATGTGAGGTCAGAGGAGTATCTGCGATGGCCGAAATACATTATAATTCCTAGAAATAGAGTAATAGAGACTCAGCTGGAAGTGCTAGTTACTCATGAAAATATTGCAATCCATAATGACTTTGTACACATGGATGCCAATCTGAACTACACTGCAAATCCATGTGGAAATATACCAAGCAGTTGTTCATGGCCATGAATACACAATACAAAGCAGACATATGCAATAAGATGTCATAGTCATGAACAAGGCATAATGGAATCCAGTCTAAAAAACAATATGAATATATCTGTATACAATGGAGTACAATATGATCTCCCATGATCATTGAAGTCATATAGGTACTGGTCCAATGAAAGACAATAACATATTAGGAAAGTTTCTACTGTAAGCTAGAGGTCTTCTACATTATCCGTCGAAGGTGCAAGTCTACATCATGCGAATAGAGGAGTTGAGGTCGAACACAATGAGACTTTGTTTTATTACCGGTCATTAAGATATACCGTTAACAAACACAAGACAACCTACCGATAATGAAAGTAGGTATCAAGGCACCGAGTACATTCTACAAGTGTTATGTAGCTAGAGAGATAGTGGGGGGCCCAGAGGGCCCATAATGATAATAGTGGAGGCCATTCAATGTAAGGTGGACTAGGTCCACTATATTATTAAATAAGGCCCACTATGATAGTTAGATATAATAAATGGTTAGTTAGATATAATAAATGTAAGGGGACTTCTTAGAAGGTTCTACTTCTAGAAGATTCCTCATGTAGAATGTTCTTAGGTGATGGTAGCACTATATAAAGGGGTTCAATCAATGTAATGAGATATGAAGAGAAATATTGTATTTGGAGATGAAGCTCGTTAGGAGGAAGCCCCCTCAAAGAGGCAAGTAAATAGGAGAGGATCCCTTCCATAATAGGATCCATTGTATGGTGTTGCCCTACCTCAAGGGTTTTCTATAATAAAGTGTGGATTCTTCTATATTGTTCTATGAATATTTGTGGTGTTTCTGTATGCAAGTATTGGGTTCTTAACAATTGGTATCATAGCACTTTCCTTGGCCAAAAAAGGGAAGATTTTTTTTTGTCTTTTTGTAGAAATTTTCTAGAGAAGAAAAAGAGGGCGTCCCACTTCAGGTTCAGATATGAAGCTTTACGAGCTGAATTTGGAAATAAAATTGGGTATTTGAATTCCTCTTGAAAAAATACCCAATTTCAAAAATCAGCTGAACGGAGTCCAGGAATTGAAGTTATGAGCATTTTAAATTCAACAGTTTTTTCAGGGTTTTTCCAGAAAAAGCCGCGATTTTCTGCCGTAATTTTTTGTTCTATTTTTTGGGGTTTTTCGTGATGGCGGCGGGACTGCAGAGTTCATAAATTTTATAGGGTGCTCAAATGGATATTTCCTCTCAAACCCTCAAAGAAATTCTACAGATGACTGAAGCTTTCAAAGTCCAATTGTATGACACATTGGATGACTTTGTAGATGGCCTCAATGATAGTTTTCGTAGTATTCAAGATTCATTGGATAACATGCAGGAGAGATTTCTTATGGTGGACATCACATATGAATATAATCAAGAAATATATGCTTGGTATGATTTTGAGGCCGATTGCGATGATTGGTATATAGATAGTTGTCATTTATGGGATGACAACCACTTCCATATTTTATTTGATGACTCTACTCCACCTTCTGTAGAGAAAATCAATGTCCCACATCATGAGCTATTTATGATTATCAGTGTCCAGCTTGCATATTCTACAATGGTATTGTTCATTCCAGATTCAACTTTGACCCTTTCCCACTATGTGGATGGATATTCTTATTTGGATCCACATGATAGGTGTCAGTATTGGGAGCATCATTTTTAGTTGGTTATTGGGTGCAGATATCTTCCGTGTGGAGTTCACATGAGAAATTGGACATGGGACCCTGGTTTACAATGGCGGTTGGACTACTTCAACATGGTGGCTTTGTTTTCTCAACACGACTCTAGTTCTCTAGTCTACTTGATCACTATGGTTCACACTTATCCATGGGACCCTGGTTCTCTAGTCTACTTCAGCACTATGCTCCACACTTATCCATGGGATCCTGGTATATGGTTGTACATCAAGTGTTGAGGACAACACTTTCATAAGGGGGATGGAATGTTAGGTAGCTAGAGAGGTAGTGGGGGGGCCCAAAGGGCCCATAATGATAATAGTGGAGGCCATTCAATGTAAGGTGGACTAGGTCCACTATTTTATTAAATAAGGCCCACTATGATAGTTAGATATAATAAATGGGTAGTTAGATATAATAAATGTAAGAGGACTTCTTAGAAGGTTCTACTTCTAGAAGATTCCTCCTCTAGAATGTTCTTAGGTGATGGTAGCACTATATAAAGGGATTCAATCAATGCAATGGGATATGAAGAGAAATGTTGTATTTGGAGATGAAGCTCATTAGGAGGAAGCCCCCTCAAAGAGGCAAGTGAACATGAGAGTATCCCTTCCATAATAGGATCCATTGTATGGTGTTTCCCTACCTCAAGGGTTTTCTATAATAAAGTGTGGATTCTTATATATTGTTCTATGAATATTTGTGGTGTTTTTGTATGCAAGTATTGGGTTCTTAACAACAAGTGTGACTACGGGTGTTGAGGTCGAACACTTGAATAATCCATCGATCAAGAGACATTGATGTATTCCCAACTGTCGATGGCGGGAGAACCTGCCACTGATGACTGAAAGCCTCTAAGCACTCATAGGACTCTAGGTCTCATTTCCAGAATAGATGAGCTAAAGTCGATAGAAAGAGACTCATTGAGAGGAGAGCATTAGGGCATCTCTCATTAGTCAACACAAGGTACAAAGCAATAGCTTGATGATTAGGAGGATCTCAGATGAATAGGATGTTCATGAACCAATGACCTTGTGTGTCTCTCAAAAGCACCATATGAAAATAGTGCACAAAAAAGACCCTCTGAATAGAAACCAATAAGAAAAACTGCTAACAAAAGGAGAGGAAACCACCAATAAGGTTAATGGAATCCAAGACACTACACGAATCCCAATGTGTCTATAGATTTCTTTCCGTCGAACACAAGGGAAACCCCCTAATCAACGACCAATGAGGAGATGTCAACTGATGGGTTCAAGTTTACCTACCCATAATGAAAGTAGGACCGGGGTGCATGGTAGGACTACAACTTCATGTGACTTTGAGATACACTGAGGGTATGTCTGACATGAAAATTCAATAGTTCTGAGAAAAGGCCAACACAGGCTTATAGACATTCTTTGAACAAGAGCATGAGACATATGGATAACTCAGGAAACATAGACTTGACGATAAAACTTCGTGATGCAGGAGGTATCAACGAACTCTCCATAGGGATTGGAACAGTAACTAGTCAGAGGAGTAAACTCTAAGTAATGAGCTCAGCTTCCTAAGGTCATGTTAAACCCAAACTTTGGATGACACTGGACTCAAAATTTTGTGCTCTGTTCAAAGGAGACACGACTGTTGCCGATATGAGATAATATTCTTTTCTCGCCCATCTTTTTTTGTTTTTTCATAGGCAAATAAATGATATGATATAGGAGAGGAAACGAGTGTCGCGAGTCAAAAACTAGCTCCAAACAATGGAACATACCTATGCTCAATGCAAGGAAGCGCATGCGGGGCATGGACACTCGGGGGGATGTTTCTTCTTAGGGTATAGGATGTCAAGCTGCAAAGGATATAAAAAAGGCTCTGCTTGGCTAGTGATGCAAATTGCTGAGGTAAGAAGCTTATAACAAGAAAGCGGGAACCATAAATAGGTTCGATACTGCAAGCAGGATGATGGAATGCGATTACAACTTAACTCCAAATAATGTCCTTTTTCATAGATTTAGTCCCCTAGGCCCGAAAAAGTATAAAATAATACCCATAAGAAGTCTTCTAGCCAATGGTGACTAGAGTATTACTTTTTAGTAAGTAGTCTACTTGGTTCGAAAAAGGGTTAAACTTACACCAAATAGGAGTCCTTTCAAAGCCATTTAACGAGTGTGAAAGAGACAAGTTCACTCGACAATATTTTCATTTTTTAGAGAGTCGGAAAAGATATTAACTAAGACTCGGGGGGAGTCCCATAGGTAATGGTCAAAATGCTTGTGAGTAAGAATATGGGGTTTGAATGCAAAGTTAAATTGGAACTATAAGGAACTCCTGGTCCTATGGAATAAATTTTGCATGGGCACCAAATAACACAAAGGTTCTAACTAGGGAACCCATGTTTGGTAGGCCTCTACCACTTAATAACGACACTTCTAGTAGCAATAGGAAGGTTCCATGTCACTAATAAATGGGTTCGTACCTAGGGTGTATGAATCACGGTCATAGTATGGTGCAAGAGTTAAAAATGGAGTGACAACCTGTCTTATATGCTGGTGAAATAATATACCTGCCGAAGGCATGAACGAGTGGTATGATGCTGGAAACCACAAAAAATCCTGGAAAAAACCACCAAAAACCAATTCTTTCCACTGCACTATTAGTCCATAAGGTAAAAAAATTAGCACAAATTGTATGAAGTTGGTAAAAAAATTTCTACTAATAGTAAAAATAGACCATTTTACCATACCATTTGAGTTTTTTCACCCACATAGTGCATTTCAAGCCATTTTCCCCACGATATTAAAGTGTCGATTGTGGGAACTACAAAAACAAAATAAACAACCGTCTGGACCAAGTAAGTGCCCGTGCCCTCTACTTCAATTTCAATGGTTTGAATTTCAATTTTAGGCCCCATTTTTTGAGTATTAGAGGGCATAATATGTAAATTAGGGTGTATGTGGGTGATAGTTCATCGGGTCGCATATACGCCCCCATATACGCGGGCAAAGAAAATACTTCCCCCGTATATGTAGCCCTATACACGATTGTTACCATGTTAGTTCGCGTACAAGTCTGTGAACACATTTTTGAAATGATTTAACCCAAAAAAATGGTTTTTTCTTTGCAGGATGGTGATTGAATGGAGGGAGAGGGAGCATGAAAAGATAGATGAAACAATGGGAAGGGATGTAGGGGCCCAAAAAGCTTTAAAAGTATGTCGCCTTTATAAATTTTGGGCTCTCAAAGGAATGAGGGCTCAAGTGAGGTTACTCCAATTGCTAGTAAACTTTTGGGATCCAAAGACAGAGGCCTTCAACCTCGATGGGAAACCATTGAGGTTTGAGGTGGACGACATATATTTTATCACAGGATTGTCTCACTGAGGCGAGGTAGTGAATATCAAGGCCTAAGAAGCTGGGGGTGGTATGACTATGGAGGAGTACATTGCCACCCACTGTGTTGCAGGCATAGATAAAGTAGGGAGCCAACTCCCAATCAAGGTGATCGAGAACCTGAGCTTAAAGATCATCATTCTTTTACTTACATAGATTTCGGGGTCGACTTCATTGCACAAGACATCAATGCCACTCATATTCTATGCAGTGGGGTGTTTATGACCCACTGTTTATGACTGGTGTACCTCACTACTGGCTAACATGAAGAGCCAGCTGACAAATTGCAAACAAGGGAAAAAGATAAATTTTGGATTTGCATCCATTCTTTGTAGTTTTTTCTTTGAGCAGGTTCCAGGCTTGATCCCTAGAGTAGAGATTACTCCACATGGACAACGTGATCCAACCATGTCACGGTGGACTGATGTGATGAACTAACTAGGAGGTGGTAGGGTGACAAACCCCTACAATGATGAACTCTTTTTCTGGTGGCGTCGATAGGTCATAGCCATTGACGACTACTATTACGCCGAGATTGACTACAAAGTGGATCTAGATATGCCTTTTCCACTAGGTTCTGCCTACGATGATATTGGTAAGAAATGTTTTAACTTTTTATATATTTCATTTTTTGTTTTTTGTTTTTTCAAAAAGAATAAAAAACAAAAATATTTTTGTATGGTATCAAGTATTAACAATTGCTTTGTTATAAAGATGTAGGCCAATGACAACCAACCCACGACATCGACATAGGATCTGGGGAGATCTCCTATGGGGAGATGAGCACGCAAGAGGATATGTAGAGAGAGTGCTGCAGAATGTGTAGGGAAACCTGTCTTGATTTACGCATAGGATTCATATGGTTCAAGTGGAGGATCTGCTAGAGGCTATGCAACGATAGGTGGTGGGTGTACCCCGTGCGTGGGTGCGAATCTTCTGGCGTCTCACAAATGTCATAGTATGCTATCATGATAAACATCCGGCACCACAGGCGTAGATGCCATGGTCATATTATATACCGACCATATATGTATTTTGAGGGTGTGAGCCCCATTTTGTACTATGACACCATCTTTTTTTAGAAGATGAAATATAAAAAAATTTGGTCTTCAACTTTACATATATATGTTACAATGTGTACATGTATGAATGTGTTTTCTTTGCTTAGTTATGTGACAAATTCCAATCTAAAATATAATTAACATATGAATCAGATACATGACTAGAACTTCTAGGTACATGATTATAAGTAAAAAATTCAAAGTATCATTCCAAAAATCGTTTCAGTAGGAATCATTAGAGTACAGTAGGGTCTCGCACATGGTAACTGTTGTTTCACTGACATATGACTAACTGGGAGTCCATGCGAACCTCTAAAGATCGAACACCATGTGAAATGGTCTCGCGTAATAGTTCTATAACAACACTATACTCAGCCACATTATTCATCGATGGCTCCAGACGAATGCCACCTGAAGACATCAGTTGGCCCTTGGGTGAGTAAATGACCCAAGCGGACAAAACCGTGTTCCGTGTATGACGAATGACACCATACACGAATCCTAGGTAAACTGAAGATTCCGTTGACATCTTCCAACCAAGAGAAAACTTGATAAGCAAGCCAATGACACAAAGTAAAAAATGTATATACACTAAGATACACTAGTATTCGAAAGGTCACGCCCAAGATTTGAGGGCTTAAGTGTAATACCTTTTAAGGTAAAGCCCATTTCTAGGCTCATCCAACATATTCCCTTCATAATATTTCAATTCATAGGCTTCTTTCTCTAAGACATGTCGCATGATATACGGACCATGCCACATGGGGTTGAACTTTCCTGCATGTTACAAGGAAAATCTCTCTATGGGTAGGGGTAAACCATAACAGATGGAAATGAATACATAATTCAACTCTAATATCAGGTATTCTATATAATCAATTATGCTAACGAGACAAGATAAAATATCCTACCTCATTCGAACGTTCGATGAAGTCCACCGTTGAGCACTTGAATCAAAGCAATACACCTGCAACTTGTCCTCAACAACCAAGAAACACAAGCATATGGTGATAATATACAATGTTAGCACATTCAATAGCATAATCCATCAACATTCATAAAAAATATGCCCATGGAGTAACAATTCAAATATTTGCAAGATATTAATTGGATGAGAAAAAAGTATTTCTATTAAAATGTAATAAGAAGAAGTGAATGAATTACAAACTTCTATGTTGGCACGGTTCAAAACTGAGAAACTAAGTCTCTTCCAGCTGGGCCTCCACCACTTCAATCCTCCACCAAAGGCAAGCTCATATAAGAGAGACAATGCGGTTCTCAATCATGTAGGGAAGAACTTGGGGGCTGAACAATGTGTTCAGGCTTAAAAGGATAAACGGATGTAGACTCAATATGAAGTCAATAATTTCTCCAAAGTAACTTTGCTCTCAAAGTTGAATTCTTCTCCTCTTTTCCATAACTCGGATTCAGCCCATTTATAGCCTTCAAGTGGAACTGAAGGGCCGAGTCAGAACATTTCCAGTATATGGAAGGTCAAGGATCATGGATCTCGTGACGTGGCATGGAAACCCAACACCATTTTTTTAATTTTGGGCACAAAACCTGATGTACATGGGTTGTAGTGGTGCAACCTGCATATATGCATGCTGTATAATAGTTAGGGTGCACATATGTGAAAAAATATTTTTTTTTATCTCTGGGATTTGCAAAAAGGGACTTCAAGTCTACATAGGGAAATGGAAAAAGGCCTTCTGAGAAAATTGCATAGGGCGAGGTAAATATTTCTATAAAAGATGCCCCCTAATGTGTGAGGTAAGATGAGTATCTGTGATGGACAAAATACATTATAATACCCAGAAGTGGGGTAATGGAGACCCATATGGATGAACTAGTTTCTCATTACAATCTGTACTGACTTTGCGCACATGGCTGCCAATTTGAATTACACTGTAGATCCATGTGAAAATATACCAAACAGTTATTCATGGCCATGAATAGGCAATAAAAGGGTGGCTACATGCCAAAGGATTTCATAGTCATGAACAAGGCCCAGTAAAACCAGTCTCAAAATCAATCTGAAGATATCTGTATAAAGTGGAGTACAATCTGATCTCCCATGATCACTGAAGTCACATAGGTACTGGTCCAATGAAAGATAGAAACAACTCAAGAAATCTGCGACTATGAACTGATGTCTTCAAGTATTCTACATGTTCCTCCAAAGGTGAAAGTCTACATCATGTGAATAAAGGAGTTGAGGTCAAACACAATGAGACTTCGTTTGATTATTGGTCATTTAAGGTATACTGTTAACAAACACGAGACAATCTACCGATAATGAAAGTAGGTATCAAGGCACCTAGTACAATCTTACAAGTGTGAGTAGAGGTGTCGGGATCAAACACTTTAAGAATCCATCGATCCAGAGACATTGATGTATTCCCAACTGTCGATGGCGAGAGAACCTGCCACTAATGACTACAAGCCTCTAGGTACTCATAGGACTCTAGGTCTTGTCTCCAGAATAAATGAGCATAAGTCGATGGAAGGAGAGCCGCTGAAAGGAGAGCATTGAGGCATCTCTCATCATT